>JAIUZE010012895.1:0-45964 GCA_022085475.1 Heliosperma pusillum | reverse complement strand
CATGTTCACTTCCAAAGTTATTCCTGAAGTTGTTATAACTTTGTCTCACAGACTTTATCAAAATTATGCCTAACTTTGATCTTTCTTCTCATAATTGTTGCTAGCTATAATAAGACTAAAGCACACAATTACACGCATATGATATATCGAGTAAAACATATTATCACGTAAACACATGTCATTATCAAAACTATCAAATTGGTCCAACAGTAATATATATGTCGAATTGTAAAACTACAAATCTCATGCAAACTCCGTTAGATACATGCATGAACACCTCTAAATCCCTGTGACGCCTTAGTTAGACTTTTATATTCAAGTTTCTTGTTGGATTTGTACGTGCCTCTGTTAGTCGTCGCTTCGAACTCTATATGTCTTGTCCATTAGATAAATATATATATGCTTATCATAACTTTCTGAATCCGAAACTCTGTAAACTCTTCAACATTAATAAAATTCTCCTTTCTTCTGTCCTGCAAATGTAGCTAACACACCGTTAGTGAACCACGTAAATCTGTGTGTTGCTATCTATCTCTACTGCTTTCTATTTTTTTTCGCGCTCATGTTATAACTCATTTAAAATTTGATCAAACTATAATAAATAAAAACCAAAATCGATAGCCAATCCTTACCGCCCCTTAACTTCGAACATCCTAATGATATACATAACCGTTTCATTCATTTACTTGTCTTTTATATTTTTTTGTGCGATATATCTTAATCAAAGGCAAACAAATAATTAAAACGAACGGAGTATTTTTATTTAACAGTCATTCCTCGATCCAGTATCACCATTCAGTACCTACCATTTACCTTTCCGCTTGGGTGTTCTAAATTGGACACATGGAGCTAAGCTGGTGGCCGGATACATTGTTAAGCAAAGCTTATTAAAGTAGTTTAATGAAAATGTTTGCAAATTCTTTAGCATAATAATAATAATACCATGTGTTATGTCGAGTAATTTTGACCTTAACAATAATAAAGTAAGTGTAAAGATGTAACCTCTAGCAACAAGTAGAAGTTGATCTCTAAGATGTTACTTTCAAACTTTATCAAATCAATACTCCTTAAACCTTCCATCGTTTTCAGTCTTATTTTCTTTGAATTTGCAATTAAACTATCATGTCATCTCTTTTATTTGGACTTTGAACTAAAACACGTCTAAAATTGCAAATATCAACTAACTTATTAGTTGATAAAGTTATGAAAGATAATACTTATAACCTATGTCGTTTAAATCCAATTAACATCAAAATCGCTTTATACCTCCCTTCACGTACATAAAAAAGAAGTGCATACGGTTTATAGTCGTATAAGCCTTGACGCAAGTTTTAAGCAAAAACATTATAAAATAAAATGACTTATTCAATTAACACATTAAATTATCACTGAGAGTCTGAGAGTCCTCACTACCATAAGTAGTCTATACTTATGCAGTGGCATAGCTACATAGAGAAAAGTGGGATCTATAGCTTTTCGAACTATCAGACTTTTTTTATTGTTAAACTTGTTTGATTTAAAAATTTAGATTTTTAGACCATGTAATAAAAATAAAAGCATAGCAATTACTGAATTACATTAATTTTGCCCCTCACTTCGCCAATGGCTTTGCCACTAAACCTATGGACCCAATATCACCACCTCGATACGACGATACCACCAGTTCTGGCATCGCCACCCATCCTTTGACGACCCTTTTGACCTAATTAATCTTTCTGAATAAACTCATGTTAACCATAATTATTGATGACAATTTTAAGGAGATAACAGAAACAATCCATTAACCGCAAGTCAACTATATATGTCTCAATATATTTCAGTACTCAGAAAATGCAACATTCCATTTTTTACAACCTACACAAAGTAGATGCCTTTCCAATCCAAAAACCCCCGAAATTACTACCACGTGCTATAATTATTTATAAAGTAACAAGTACTCTTATAAAGTAAATACACGGGTTGAAATGCCAAAAAAAAAAAAAAGTTGACGTTAATTATTTTAATTTTATTAGCCACTAATTAAATTGTACAATAATTGTCATATTTTAATAAATGATAGAAATCATTAGGGAACTGCATGACCATCAACGAGTTACATAGATCGTTTAACCTTTGCTTAAGTAACGTTGATTCATAATGTAGTCCCTCATTTTCACTTCTAACAACACGATACTCGTACGTGACCGTGCCCAACCGGGTTTTAAGCTCTCGGTTTTGGACCTTATGGCGGTCCAAATCGACTTTTAAAGTCTCCAAATGTATTTTTTTGCGAACTCTTGAACGCCTAGCAGATAGTCGATTGGACACCATTCGTCTTAATTTTCGCTCTTTATTTTCCTTGTAACTTCGAGATATGTCACCTTTTGCTTCGAGTTGTGTCGTAGTATCACGTAAAACATCTTGGGGTATTTCTTGAGAAATTGAGACATAATTATGTGGGGGAAAATCAAATTGAACCATGTTTTGAGTGTCAATCATTTTTATGAACTATGATATTACTTTAAAAGAAATTTGAAGGTATTTTTAAGCATATAAGGAGAGAAATTAAGAAGGGAAAAGGGAAGAATGGAGTTGGTTAAGAGTAGTATTTAAAGAGGAGTTTTTGGGCACGTGGAGCCCACACGACTTGAAACATTAATTCACATGGAGTAAAAGCATAATTGCCCTAATTTTGCTTTCCACAAATTCTTGTTTTATATGGAGATATTCGTTTTAAATTAAAATACGTTGAGTATTACTTACTTTAGTAAAGGCAGTGTTCTTTCTGACTTAATTTCATCTCGTTTCATTTTAGCTCGTCTGTAATTAGCTCAGTTTCGTTTAACTTTAATCAGTTAGGTTTAGTTAATCTCTTCATAAAATTAGGTCTTACTTCAACTTCATTCACTTCAACTACGCTCTATTCAGTTTGGTTCGCTTCAACTCACCACATTTAATTCAGTTAAGCTCGTTTTGCCGAAAAGAATAGAACCTAAATGAGATAAGAGAATAAATTTCTAGGGAGTGACAAAAGCTTCTCTCATCTATTACTTGATCTGTTTAACTATAAATACCTAGAAATATCATTCTAGAATAATTCGTTAGAGACCTGTTTAACGTAGAAAGATAAAAAAAAAAATAGACACCCAAAAATAAAAATGGTAATTCTATTGATCGGAACGAAAGGAGTATACAATGGATACATTCGTCTTAAAGAGGATTAATTGTTTTATTTTATTTTTCTTTTAGAACCTTGGTTGTTTGTTGATTTGCTTTTGGATCTTCTTTTACTTTTTTTTATGATCTTACTTTTCCATGATTTTATTTTTTGGAGTTTTGGAGGCAGAAATGTGGCAAGTCGAAGGTAGATAGGAGGAGTTGTGGGGAGCCACATTGCCAAATGAAACATTAGCTTAATGACGAAGAGTAAGTACAAAAGAAGAAACTAGGCATATTAACCATACACCTTGGCAATGAGTTAAGACTTAAGAGTACAACAAGGCACTGAATCATAATTTCGAACTAATGAATTAGTAAAACTTAGTAATTGATATATTCTCTCTGTTCGGTCAATTATTGTATTTTTTATTTTTAGCACAAAGATTAAAGAAAAAGTATGAGATCATTTGTAATTATACTTAGTAACAAACAATCTTTCAATTTGTTTGTTAATAAGATTTTATTTAATTACATGTATTTATTGGAATAAAGGAAATAACTAAAACAGATCTTTATCGACATTAAATGGTTTTAACATAATGGGACACGGTTGTTTAGAACGAGCTATTCTGTTATAGTTGGTCTTCCTTAAACGGGTTAAGAGTTAAGCGACCCAAGTACTACACAACTTGCCTAGATTAGACAACTATTTTGCTACTATTTAGGAAATTTTCTTTTGTCTTATCTTAACTATTTGACTCATCTTCAGCTTAAGACGGGTCAACTCGCTTAAATGAGAATTTGTGATTCTATTATGGTAAGGTACCTCCACTTGCCCCCCCTCCCCCTCCCATTTGCTCTTTGTAAGGGGGGTTTGACCCGTATTAAATTTAAGATGGATCACCCCGTCTGATAATTTGTGAAGAAATGGATTGTGGCTTAGAAATTTATAAGCAAATATATGGAGTATATATTAAGCAGTGAAAGCAGATTGTGTGGTCTGGAGTTCTTGATCATCTTAACTTTACAACAGTTACAATGTTACATAGATTTTGATTTTAAGGCAGGTAGAATCTTAACTTGTGGTTGTAACTACTTTTGGTAGGCGGCCTTCAAGTTCCGAATACCGATATCAACAAATACGCAAATTCTTAAGACGTATTAAATATAGTCACTTTATAATAAAATGTTATAATTTTCTGATAAAATGGTTCCATTATTTTCATATAAAAAGTGACATTTTGATAAAATGGTTCCATTAGTTATAACATTTTGTCATTAGATGGTTACATTATATTAAAAAAATGATACATTTGACCAATCTTATTTCAGACGGTCTGAAACAAGACTTCTTGGTTTGGTTGTAAGTTTTGCTTAAAACGACACTATTGGTTATCCGTTTTATAATTAAGCCATGTCAAATACTAAGATATGGTGGTAATAATTAGGGGTGAGCAAAACCGGGTACGGTTTTAATAACCGTATCGGGTATCCGATTTTTGGAAGGCCAAAAATTAATACCCGGATCCGACCCGGTTAAACCGGGTACCCGAAAACCGTATACCCGGATCCGGTTTAATTGATAATGCCCAGACCTGGAATTCGAGTCCACAACATTAGTAACGACCAATAAATAAGATGCTTATATAATCTATTGTGATCATTATTATAAAACACAATTACTTGGAAAGTCAGTAGGTAAAATAGTAAAATACAAATTTGCAAAACTTCACACATAAATTTGTCACTGATAAAGTGAGTTGCGTATATTACAAGTTTCACATAAAATGATTGGTGCTCAAAATTTCACCCATATAGTCAAAATATAAAACAAAATTTCACATACAACTTTTTTTTTTTTTTTTAATTAAACCGGGTCAAAACCGTATACCCGGTTTTGATTTTCCCCGCCCCGGACCCGGTACGTTTTTTTTAAAAACCGTGTCGTATACCTGGAAATTCGTATCGTGTACCCGAAAATCCGTGTAATTAAAACCGTATACCGTATCGTATCCGTATATTAAAACCGTATCGTATATTTTTGCTCAGCCCTAGTAATAATAACAAAAAAATTTGTAGTTTTTAGACAATAAGTACTAAGTAGGATGATATGGTATACATTTGGCTAATTGTAAATTAGTGTAGATCCCGTGCGAATGCACGGTTTCTTAGATAATAATGTATAAAGGCGGTAAATATTCTAGCTTGGAACCATGTTTAAAAAGAAAAAAAATGATAGTTTTCACACCAAATAAGATTTGACGTATAACCTGAACCTAATTATATAAATTACTTAATTATTAGAAATAGCCTTATTATATTATTATTTTTACCAAAAGAATAACCTCGATTTAATGACTAATTATGCAATAAAATTAGAGAATTTGTAAAAGGATATAATCAACTTGTAGAACTTTTGTAATAAAACACAGAAAAATAAATTATGAAAAAATCTGTGCAAAATATTTCTCTAATATCATACATTATTATCAATGCAATCCCACATGTGTAGCAAAATATTTCTCTAATATCATACATTATTATCAATGCAATCCCACATGTGTAGCAAAATCAAAATGACCATTAATGTGTTTTTACATATTGAAATTAATAGTAATCTCCTATTAATGGTAATAAAATTAATATGATAAAATGTGAGGACCAATCATAGAACATATCTCATTTATGCGGGAAATTTTTTGACACCTCTTATTCTTTTAGTATGAGGGGAATTGGTGATTGCTGGTAGGTCTTTTCACTTTTCATCCTTCAAACAAATAATGAAAACCTTAATAAACAACGTCTAGAGTGACTGATTCCAGAGACAATAATCCCACATAAAATAGCTCTCCAAAAATTTGAGTTAGTCTGTTTCACTTTTATGTTTCTATCTACGACAAATCTCACTTAAGACGGGTCAATCCCACTCACAAAGACGCAAATTGCAATTATCCTGATTGGTATAGTCACAAGAGATGTTGCTTATGACATGGGTTCAAATCTTATGAGCATCAACATTACCCTTATAACTCCTTTTTTTATAAAAAAAATTGAGAAAGATTAACACTTGATAGGTTTTCTTTGTAATGTACATTTTATCAATTTATGACAAAGTAAAACAAACTTTTTAGTTTTTTTTAGATGTCATTATGTCAACTAGCTTAGTTAGGAATGTTATGATCATGAGCAGCCAGGAATAAAATCGCTTTGTGATTCCTTTTATTACATAAACAAAGTGCAAAGTACCACAATTTTCAATATTTTTTCTAGTTGCTTAACATCTGAACTCGTTAACAATGGATCATTGATATAAACTAGATTTTGCATTGGTAGATACTTAGAAGTTTATTTTTAATATACATAAAAGTTATTGAGGAAAATTAAGTAGAGCTGATCAACTTCGGGCCGGCCCGTTTGGCCCTACCCGTTTGGCCCGCTACTTAAGCGGGCTTGGACAAGAAAAAATTAAAAAAATTATTTGGCGGACGGGCTAAGCTCGGCCCGCTATATTTCGTGGGCGGATATGGACATGATTAAGAAGCCCATGGAGAGGCCCGCCTAGCCCGCTAAACATATATAAAATTAAAAAATTATGCTTCATATAAACAAAAAGCTAATAAAATAAAAATATACAATAAGAGTAAAGGAAATAAAACTTGTATTAGTGATAAAGTAAGTAGTTATAATTTTTTTTATAACGTTACTTTTTTTGGAGACTTGTAACTTTAAAATAATCATGTTTAATTATAGAATTTGTATACGTTAAGTTGAGTTTGCGATATTTTAATTAATTTGGAATATATGTTAAGTCTACTTTAGACTTAATTTTATTAAAAAATTAGTTTAATATATTTTACATTAAAGCCCGCAAGCCCACGGACAAGCCCGCTAGCTTAAACTAGGCGGACATGGACAACTCTAGTAAGCCCTCTTAAGCGGGCTTGGACAAGGCATATTAGGCCCGTTGGACATTTTTTCAAAGATAAGCCCGGCCCATGTCCGTCCAAGCTCGCAAACGATCACCTCTAAAATTAAGGTATAACATCACATTAGGACTTATTTTAGGAGAACTGCATGTCTGCATGTAGTGTGTAGTGTGTACATCGTTTCTCTAGTAAACTGGTACAAGGAGTAAATTAATTCAAAAAAGATCACCGTAAAACATATTTCAGTTCTAGTAAGCATTCTTTAAGACGAACCAAATGCGATCCTTTTAAAGTGTGTTTGGATTGGTAAAAGTGAAGAGAAAGGGAGAGGAGGTGGAATAGTGGGTGAGAGTTTTCCCTCCAAATCTTTCCTAAGTTAGAGGCGAAACATTTTGGCTTAAAGTAGACAAATTGAAGGATCCATTATCCCCGTTCCAAATTCCTTCACCCTCATTTTGCTATTCAAACAATGAAATTGTCTCCTTCCAAATTCTCTTATCTAAACAAGGTCTTATCGTCAAATGTGACTACTTTTTGATAAAAAGTTAAACAACAATTTTTAGTTGTAACAATAGCTACAACATTTATCGTTAAATGCTCACATTTTATCAAAAAAGTTGCAACATTTGACACGTTTTAAACCTTCAAGAAATATGGATGGACAACGATTTTACATGCGATCAACAGTAGATTATCAAGAATGGATATACATCACATACAGTCATACATGATACTTGTGATTGAAAGGTCTTCCAAATTCGAATAGACTAGAAAGGGCAGTAGATAAGGAAAGAAAAAAGCTATTCGAAATGTAAAAATTAAGTTTATTTGTCTTGACTCACGACAGTGCAGAGTTATTTACAGTTTCTTTTTGATGCAACAGGTTAAAGATTTAAAGGGATATGAATAATCTAATCAAGTTTTCCTTCGTCTTTTGGATTTTGTTTTCATGTTACAGTTCATCATCTTTCGTAGGTTGGCCGACCTTACGGGTAAAACAAGTGCAGATTTTAAGTGGGGACGTACGGTAATATTTTAGAACAGTCTGTCTCACTAAAGACGAGCACTATCCGTTATAAACTGAAGACGGGTAGTGTCCTCTCACATTATGTAAGTGGGGGGATTCATTTCCCTCGCACTTGCATATTGTGAGAGGGGCACTATCCGTCTTCAGCTTGTGATGAATAGTGCCCGTATTCATTGAAAATTTGTGATTTTCGAAATTGGCTACGTATTAATGATTATGATTATATTTGATCTTTAAATAAGTTGGCTCATTTGACCATAATACTTTATTTAACCAAAATTTTTGTACAAGTGTTTAGTAAATCACTAGACTATCGACTTCTAATAGTTATCCGGTGCGACGATTGTATCTCGTGTATTCGGTATTCCTACAAAATGTGATGATTTTTTGTCAATAATAATCACTTTGAAAAAAATGGTCATTATTTGGCTTTAAAAAGTGGTCACTATTTCATCAAAAGTGATCACTATTTATAAAAAAAAGTGATCACTATTTATAAAAAAAAGTGATCACTTCTCTACTCGTGGCACAAGAGAATTAGGGATCAATTTTAGCTAGCTTAAATGAAGAGTCAGTAGGTCTCCCTTGTGACGGGTCGGATCTTGCGACGGATTTTTCCTCTAACAAAATGGGTAGAGGGAACATGTGGGGCACCCCCCATGTGCTTCCCCTTTTTCCCTTAAATGGGTCATTTGTGAGGGGAAGTGGTACCTGTCGCAAGCTTGTGACGGATACTGCCTGTCACAAACAAGAATTTGTGATGAAGAGTTACTTAGAAAAACAATTACTACTTATTTATGTTTCATATGCAACTTTTCACTCTCTTGATTCTTTTAGGGTCTTGATTTTCGCAGTACACATTTTACTCATTATAGTACACTGTTGACAAATATACCCCTTTCATTTCCCATCTCATTTTCTCTCTCGAACTTCTCTCTAAATTATTCTCTCTAATTTCCACCCATATGTAGTTATGTATTGTGTTGATAAATAATGCATTTCATTACGGAATTACTTACACTTTTTCATAAAATTTTCATATCTATTATCTAAAATTAAATCTAATTACTCTACAAACTTGAACAATGAATTATAGTTATCTAATTATCGAACGGATTTAGTTGTATAAAATCTATTAATTTGTCTTGTTAAAGTTATTAGGTTTATCCATTATTGAAATTGATAAAATGCTTTTTGCTTGGTGTGTACATGAGCACATTAGCACATTACATTCAAAGAAAGGAAGCTGTCCTTCGTATTTGCCTTCCTCACAAAACTTCCTCACTGGTTTTAAAATTCATTTGCTTTGTCAATAAATTCCACATGGCATATGACGAATTCATCTGTTCGTTATGTTATATGAACTTTCACATCCGTTTTCGTTTTGGCTGTGTATCTGAGAAGGTTGGATTAGTGCTGCAATTTGGGTGTGGGATGGGGAGATTACGTGGTGCGTTTGGAGTAACAAATGCATAAGGTAGAGGGGAGGTAGAAAAAATTGGTTTGATTTGTTTTTTTGTGAAGGGTAACAAATGGAAATATTGATGTAAAAAGTATTAAAATGAGTAAAAAACGTACTGCGAAAATAAACTCCGTGGCGCTTATGAAAAAAAGAGGTCTCTAGCCTCAAGTCTAAATGTCATGTGACGCGATCAATTGTTCTTCGCACCTTCCAGTAGACTCTCTACCTGAATTAACTGATAGAGGATAAATTGGTCCTCTCGAGTCACAAGCATAACGGAAGCACACCTAGGTAGCACAGACACTCCTCATGATCAGTCGTCCCGTGTCAGACACCGTGTCCGCTGTGTCCGGTCCGCTGTGTCGGACACACGGACACCTATCAAACATGAATGAGAGGTCGAAAGACTAAAAGAGATTGATTAGAAGAGAGTTTGGGTCAGAATTGAGAATGAATTATAGTCAAAGTCAAATTTTACTTTCAATTAATTACATTTAATATCAAATACTAATACAAAAATAAAATCGTGTGTTATTTATAACTATAAAATATAGTATATTTTATTAAATTTAAATCACATATCCCGTGTCCTTGATATCACGATATGTCGTATCACGTGTCCGTGTTGTGTCCATGTCCATTTTGGTGCTACCTAGAAGCACACTCGTCTCATCCTTTTTCTTCCCTGTGCCAAGATTTTTTTTTCCTAAGATGTACAAGTCGGCAAGCTCTCCCGGACTTGAAGCAGGTCAATACAAAATTTAAATACCTTATTTCTAATTGTGTCTTAGGTAAGTAATTTATTCGAGTAAATAAGATAACTAAAATGAAAAATAACCTAAGGTAGCATATCAGAAACGAACTACCAGTTTACATTTTTAGTTGGTTTGGCTAAAGTAAAGTTTAATACTCCATAATGGTTGTTTTTACAACAATTAGCATGACGTCATGGTAATTATAACACCAAAAAAATTACTCGACTTCGTATGGAAGTTAAGAAATCAAATGAACAAAATGGTACAATCAAAAACTGTGCAAGGAACATCACTATTGAAAGATACAAAGTGAGAATTTCACAATTGTCTAGTGTGAGGTAAATAGTTTCTTTCGTTCTGGAGGAACTGTATTTCTTAGGACAGATTGATTTACATTCACCAACAATACGAAGTTATCGAACCTAACAACTCTTTTTTTTTGTCTGTTGGTAAAATGTTGATGATAAAGTAGTTTTACTCCTCGAGTATATGGCACAATTGTAGACCTATGGTAACGTGGAAGATAAACCATGGTGAACGCAACAGATAGATATAACCCGACTACAGTTAGCTAACTATACATCAGTTTATCACTTCTTAGACCACAACTATTTTCAAAAGGAGACGATATGGCTAATGAAGAGATGAAACAGCAAAGGACTTACTTACAAACGATGTATAGTGCATTCCACACAGAAACTCAAGCCTTCAGAGGATAGGAACTATCACCCGAAGGAGATGAAAAAGCGAAGGACTTACTTACAGACGATGTCAGTACATTCCACACAGATACTTGGGCCTTCAGATGTTGGGAACTGTGAACCCAACGAGTACTAGCATACTCTGAGTACTTCCAACGCTTCGCTACATAGAGGTTCACATGTTTACAGGTGGAGCTCCCTGATTCAACAAGTAGAAAAATGAGTCAAATTTTGAAAAATAGGCGTGGCTGCAATATAGACCACGGCAATTTGGGCTGCACAGAGGTAAAATATGCACTCGGTGGTCAAAAGAAGGAACTACCGACTTACAAAGTGTCTCATTGAAGTAGGCATGCATGACTGCGTTATCGGTTTCAAGTTGTGGGTACAATGTTTCTACGCCTTTTCTTGTAAATTTCTTTTGTGGCAACTCTACGGCCCCACAACTAAGACCGTTTTCATCTCTAAACTAAAAATCCTAGATCTACAACTAAATAGGTTATCAAATCTATTAAGGAATAGTCTTGAGGCAGAATAATCACAAGAAGATTATGAAAAGTATGGGCATATTCCCAAAAAAACCAGTGTTTTAGATTAAGTCTCAGTCCTTTGCCTTATTCTGCATTTGCAACCACTCTTTACTAAATAGATTTTCTAGAGAATGATTCAAGACCTTCAAAATGTTCTTTCTCAAGCTCCTAGATTAAATCTAAGATGTGACTCCACTTACACCTACATTCTAAAAAGGTTTTTAAGGGCTAAAAGTACATGACCGACCAGTATCACCGGCCTTAATGGCATGATGACTGATATTAGGCCATAGTGACGGATTTGGGAATCAAGACATGGATCAACTTTTAATACCAAGACTACATCCATAGAAATGGGGAAAGGATACTTGGGCAGTCATACTACTAAGGTTGTCAATCTAGAAACTGTAGGGTGGAAATTCATCTTCAAAAATTGGTACTTACCTTCAACAATAGATCATAAGCTATGTGCTCCCAAGGCAATGATATGGACATTAAGCAGCAATTGAGAGGTAACATCTCATCATCGACGTTCTTTGAAGCAGCAGCATAAGCTTGTCTGGCAACGGAAGCAAAAGAGGAGGCTCTTTTCGCTATTGTAGCAAAACCAAATCCACTTTTTGAAAAAATGGGCGAAGACGGTCTTGAAATGTCCTGGCTTTGGTCTGATATATCATCAAAATCATAGCACTAACAACGCATGAGCTATAGCAACATAAAAAAAATTCCAATAAAATCAAGATGACAAACAGCATAACCATAAAATCAAGATGACAAATAGCATATAATTTACATTCTTCGCCTCTATTTCGAATTAATGATCTAGTCCTAAAAGAATCATAATCAATATAAATAAAAACCCCTCAGGGATTGCTTGGAATGGATAATGCAACGAGGTCATAGAGAGTAAAACAGAATAAGTGGTAGTGGTGATGTTGGATAGAGGAAGGAGAAGATAGAGTAGGGCCATAACTACCCCCATAAAGAGGAACAATTTCCCACTTTCCCCTAGGATTATTCATTATCCTTGTATGTGAGTGCATAAAAGAACTTTGAACACTCCCTTCACCACCCCTTTAGCTTCCCTTCGCCATAATTTTTCTGAATTGTAACTTGGGTCATAGACAACATTGCTTATTTTATATTCTTATACAACAAAAGTACAAAATACCATTATTTTATGATCCAAGTCCTAAGAGAACAAGGACACTGGACGAACATCTTCCCTCACAAAAGTTCCCAAATAGTGAAGGAAAATGTTGCATTTGTTGACCAATGAAGAAAAGTACAAACAATTACTTTCAGCTCGCATAAGACACTCTTGAAGGTGCGCCGACTAGGAAGGTAGGTAAAAGGTGCAGGGGCTAGCAGGTTTTTCACCTGTACCAAGGAATAAAATTCCAACAAAGGGAATTTATGGAAGAAGTATTTTCAAACAATAGAAACACTGTAAAAGCCCAATATATGCAGGTTTACTGACCTGACCAAAATAGGGGGATAAGGATATTAGAATATAGTCAAGAAGCTAATTAAGGTCATGGAGCTACTAACAGTAATCTGTTTGAAGAAGTCAACTACGGAAATGAAGTAGGACAGTAAAAATAACATTTCATACCATATAAATTCAAATTTTGTACCTTCAACACCAGAAACAGCCACTTCGACTTCTCCACGTCCACCTGGACCTTTCATGTACAGTTTGTCCGCTTTACCTGTTGAATGACTAAATGAAAGAAGACTCCCTAGACTAAATCTGCCAGCTGCATAAAAAAACGGACGGTTAGTCTGCATTACACAAGAACAAATTTGACGCCAGCAAATATAAAGAACATATCTGCAAATAGTTTGAGTTCTATTTCTGGTTAACTGCTAGAACAACTTTTGACAAGAGACATAGAGGAACAGTTTTGCACAAAAATAACAAAAAGAAGCAAATATAACACATAGTAACTGTCCATAAGATAACCCAACACGACCGTCCTAATTACGCTTGGTGCTGGTTTACCTATAATCGTGAGATTAGATTAGGGTCTCAACACCGCATAGGAACTTTTTGTAAAGATTTTGAAGGTTTTACCACCACCACCACATTTTGAGGCGCTACTAGTTGCACTTATAGCACAGACCAACATCAAACAACGAGTACGACAACCAATTTTCACGATCTATGAAAACAATATTTGATGCCATGCCTACAATGGCCAAAAGGTATCCCATGCACAACTGTTCAAATGTACCTTGTTAACGAAATTATTTCAGCAATACTTTATGCATTGACGAAGGACTAGTCACTAGTGCAGCTGAATACAGCCCTAACGTTGTTGCGTGCTTCATTACTTAACAGATAAACATGACATGCTTAGTTGCTGCACTCATGCTATGTCAGTACAAAAGATAGCCACATTCCTTTTATTGATTATCCTTGGCTTAACCAGCTATAGCAGAAGATTTTGGCAAAATGCTTCGACACAAAATTAGTAGCATCACAGAGAAGCTTGAACGTTTAATTTTTATTATCAAATAGAATTTTAAGTTGTGAACTTGTACGAGAGTTACCATCGAATGCTTCACGGACCATTTGGTAACTTACAAACCCTGAAAATATGGTCACCTGAAATAGAGCGATTTATAAATTAAGCATGATTAACCAATGGAAAATATGCACATTGAAAAAATAAAAACCATCTTAAGTAAATCTTCGTCCATTGATTGGCAGAAGAATCCAGAATATAGACTTCCAATAAATGAAAATGATCACTAGCGACGATTGTATGATAAAGAGTACACAAGATTATGTTAAAGAATTCAAATACATTCTGAAATGTTGAAGCAATTTGATTTAGTGTAATTACCCACTTCTTCCAAAATCGTGAAAGGGACATAACATTCATGTCGAAGATTTTTAGAAATGATAGATATGGTTTCAATCATCCACACAATTCCTTCACTAACTTTACTATCAACCATGGCAACATGCTTCAACATACTACGACATGTTGCTTCTACAAGTCTATTAGCTGGCAACTATGCTCGTGAGATTATCCAAAGTTTGATGTTTGAAACTATCAAAATGAGCTGGAACATACGCTACGAGTACCCTGTCAAAGTGGAAACAGTTCTACTCCAGCATATAGCTGCAATATATCCTCCTATCATCACAGGCATTTGGCACAGTTTAAGCAAATACAGGAAGCGCTATCCCTCCAGCTACCACAATAAAGTTGTATTAGAGGTTCCAGCACAACATTCTTGTTCAGTAGATAGTTACTAGACGAGACCTCAAAGGAAGCTAAAGTACATGAATTCTTCACGCTCAAGTACGTATCTCAGAATTCATAGTGAGCAGCAGACAGTCACTAGTTCACTACGTTTTGACCAAGAGTCAAACTGACGAAATTTTTCTATGATTGAGTAAATCATGCCCTCCTCCACTCTCTACGGGCTATTAATTCCGACTTGAACGTTTCCCAATCAAAATCAGGTTGGGTGCTAAGGTCATCCTTAATAAATGTACACTTATTATCCGAATCACCAACGAAATAGTGAGTCTCATTGATCACTTAGATTCCTTGGGCACCTCGGCAATGATAAACAACTTCTCTATTTCCCTTATCCATTATCCAGTGCTCCAAGAATACAAGACTATAGAATATACCACACCGCTATAGGTAAGTGGTTGATGTCATCACAGCCTTTCAAAATTAGATAGGTTATGTTGTTGCGTAGGTTGGTTTACAAGTTGAGACAAGGTAATAAAGACATCCTCCAAGCGACGGTGGTGCTCCTCGTCCTGTGACTCGGCTCGGGTTTCGACCATAGGTCACTACCATTCAAAAACTAACGTTAATTATCTAGCTACCAACAATTATAATTATTTTAGTAAATTGATAGATTACGTAACAATTAAATATGACATCTCATTAACATGAGTTAGCATTTAAGTTAGATTACATTAGCTTGCCACACTCGTACAGAATTATCTTACGTAAACAGTTACAATAACCAAAGTTACTTAAGCATACCACCCTTCCAACACTAACAAGTTCACATAGAATTGTATATATACTACATCAGACAACCAATGGCCATATTACAAAATTTTGGTTGTTTAACGTTATTCTTATAGCTGGTTGGGTCAAAAGACGAATACTCCTCGCATACGTGTCCTCCCTCATCTGAATTGTTCCGCATCCAATGACTACCCGCTGGTTCAAATTGGTCTCTATCCTCCTGGTCTCTTTTTGATGGGAAAATTCTCATACAACGGTGCTAACACGATACACTACTTACCCTTGACATTGTCTTTAACTTTTCGAATCTACCACGACAACCTCCTTCACATATTACTCGTCCTTGTCACTCTCATATCCTTTAATTTCCCATTCCTTCTCCCATTCGACACTCTCAGGATCCCACTCATCCATACAGATTACTTCAATTGGGGAACCATACCTCTTTGGAACTGGGGCTCCCTAAAATGCTAAATGAATTTCCATGGGAATCCCACCCTCTCCCTCGTGGGCATGCTCCCTTAGTGCCCACTGGGAAAATATCACGGTGCTCGGAAAAACCATTTCCAAATTTAAGGTAAAACTTACGAATCTCTTACATATACTCTACCCTTAGCCTACCTCATGATCCCTTAAGCGGTAAAATATGCATTAGGGTTCTCCCCCTTACATATCATGGAAGGTTGAGCCGTAATCCTAAGCTTAATAATTCATATAGTTCTCCAACCGTAAAAGGTGCTCCTCTAGTAGTCCAGTAATATACAGAGTTAAATTAGATGCATTCTAGGGAACTTGGTCATTTTAACCGTTAAGCAAGATATAGCAAACAAACAATATTATTAGTACAAGATTAGTTCAAAGGACAACATCAGAGCCTTAATCCCAAATTGATTTGGGGTCGGCTGACATGAATCATCCTTTAGAACAATCCGTGAGTAATCGCACACTCATAATGCAAAAATATAGATAAGGAAAAGTGAAAAACAAATATAGAGTGAAACATGATACAAAAGTCAAGTTAAACTTATAGGCCGGAAAGTCAAAGCTTTGATTTCTTCATAAAAACTTATAGTTCAAAACTAAATATATAATTTAAAACAATGTTTGAAAATCGAAGTAAAAATTAGTGTTACGGAAAACCTTAAAAATAAACCAAGTACTCTTATAAGAAATTTTTAGTTAAAAGTTTCAAAATATCTGAGAAGAAAACAAAAAATATTTTTTTATAAAAAGATAAAAAAAAAAAAATACAGTACCGACACAATATATTTCAAATAAGAATAGATACTAAAAATCTAAAGGTATCATTTCCCTCCATTGTGCCCTCTCCATCACCATACTCTCTTCAAGCCCAAGAAATACGATATCATGTTTCATCGCTCTTAACCTAGTCTGTTTGGTTTCCCTTTACCCTAACAACCTTCTGTACTCCCCACGTCTCGAGTCTCCTAACTGGTGAGTTCATGGGTCTCCTTCTCACATGGCCAAACCATCTTAGTCGGTTTTCCATCATCTTGTCCTCTATTGCCGCAACTTTTACCTTCTACCTAATCACCTCATTTTTAAGTCAATCTTTTCTTGTATGCTCGCACATCCATCTAAACATACGCATCTTCGCCACACTCATCTTTTGAACGTGACAATGTTTCACGGCCCAACAGCCGCAAGAAATGCGGAGCCGTAAGTAATGCGGGTTTAATGGTTGTGCGTTAGAATTTACCCTTTAGCCTATGGGGCATACCTTTATCGCATAAAATCCTCGTGGCACTTTTACGTTTCAACCACCCCGCTCTAATTTTGTGAGCCACATCACCATCTAACTCACCGTCTTTTTGAATAATAGATCCTAAATATCGAAAGAAATCTGACCCTTGAACAACCTTTCCATAAAAAATAATATTCTCCGCCTCTCTCGACCCTACACCTCAAATACTCTGTCTTACTCCTACTTAGCCTAAACCCCCGAGTCTCCAAAGTATGCCTCCACAATTCCAACTTCTTTTGAACCCCTTTTTCGTCTCGTCAATCAACACAATATCCTCTGCAAACATCATACACCAAGGGATGTCGTCCTGAATAGCCCTTGTCAACTCATCCATAACTATAGCAAAGAAAAAAGGAATAAGAGCGAAACCTTGATGCACCCCAATGGTAATGGAAAATTCTTCTGTTCTCCCAATGTTAATGCGTACACTTGCACTCGCCCCCTCATACATGTCCTTTATGAGGTCAATATATTTTCGGGACACTCCTTTCCTAGCCAAAGCTCACGAAAGCACTTCTCTCGGTACCCTATCATATGCCTTATCTAAGTCAATGAAAACCATATGAAAGTCTTTCTTCTTACCATAGTCTTCCATAAACCGTCTCATAATAAAAATTGCTTCCATAGTTTTTCGGAGATGTCCACAACTTTCCTAAGCCTTTGTTCGATTATCCGCTCCCATAACCATATTGCTCCCGTAACTTTTATGACTCATTAGCTTAATTGCCCCATAATTTGAACACTCTTAGAACATCACCTTTACTCTTAAATTGTTTAATAGAAATTATTTACTTGCTATCACGAATACTACCCACGACTCTCTTAAACAGAAGGGACAGAGGGGAAACTCTCGTATACTGGAAAGACATCGTGCAAAATCGACGGTTAGTAAGACAATGGCAGAGTCTGCTTGCTAGCTATACGGAGGGCAAACTCTCCTTGATCGAGCCGACGGCGTACAGATTAAACAATAAGTAAGGCATTAATAAGTAAGACTATGCCAAAGTCATCTTGTTATAACTCTTGTTATTTCCCCTCCTTAGGAAGCCCATGGCATGCTGATTGGACGATAAGTAAGTCAGAGTCGGCACTTGCTATACGGAGGGGTTGTTATACGAAGGAGAAACTTTCCTTGAACGGGCCGCCGGCGTGTTGATTGGACGATAAGTAAGTCATAGTCGTCATTCTATACGGAGGGGTTGTTCTACGGAGGGGGAACACTCCTTAACCGGGTTGATTGGACGAGTTGCTATGCTCTAGGGAGGGGAAACTCTCCTTATCCAGGTTGACTGTGTGGTGACTGGACTACACTTTTAAGATAGTCAAGACAGACAAATTTTAGTATTAGGTACGTGAGGGGGAGAACCCTAGCATGCATCTTTTTAATTTAACCTTTGAATTAATCTTGTATTGATGTTTTTTTTCCTCTCTTTCTTAACAATTGAAATGGCTAAGTTCCCTAGCATGGATCCTTTTTATTTAACCTTGGATATTACTCGACCTGAGCACTTATTACGCTTGGAGAACTATGTGATTATTATGCTAAGGTTTCCGACTCAACCTTCCACGATATGTCCGTGAGGAGGAGAACTATAATCCATACTTAATTGCTTAGTTAATCACGGGGTGGGCTAAGAGTGGAGTATGTATGCAGAAGATTCGTAAGTTTTACCTTAGATTTGAAGATGGTTTTCTTGAGCAGTTTTCTTGTGTCTAGGGCACTAAGGGAGCACACCCAGGAGGAATGTGGGTTTCCAATAGAAATCCAGGTACCATTTGAGGAGGCCCCAGTTAGAAAGGGATACGATTTTCGTATAGGAGTAATTTGTATGGATGAGTGGGATCGTGAGAGATGACAGTGAGAATGAATGAATGGGGAATTAAGGCATACGAGAGTGACGAGGAGTAGGAGAAACATGTGAAGGAGGTGGAGGTTGTCGTAGATTTGGGAAAGGTAAAGAAAGTGTCAAAGGGTAAGAAGGTTATTGTGTCACGCCGGCATTTACCCATCAAGAACAGAACTCGTGATAATAGGGACTCATCTGAACCAGGTAGTCATTGGATGGGGAACTATTCAGATAGGGAGGACTAGTAGGCAAAGAATACCCGACTTTTGTCGTAAACTAACTATGACTAACGATTTAATTAAACAACCAAAATTTTGTAGTAAATACCACCCTTTGGTTGTCTGATATAGTATATTTAACTATATGTGAACTTGATAAGGTTGGATGTGTGGTATCATATGTGTAAGTAACTTTTGTTAGTGTAACTGTTTTAAACTGTATGGTTGTGTAGCAAGCTAATGTAATGAATTCAATATTAACTCATGATGATGAAATTTCATTTTTAAATATTCTCTAATTTATAAATTTACTTAGGTTTATTTTCGCAGTACGATTTTTACACCAAAATTTCCATTTGCCTACCCTTCCCTAAAAAACACAATCTTACTTTAAAACATTAAACCTTCTTCACCCTCTTTGAAAATTTTTAACTATAAATAATTATTCGAGTGAAAAACATGTATTTAATTTGCTAATCTTATACTAATAATTAAATTGACTCTTTCTTATAATTTTGTTCTTTTTTAATTAGGGTTTATGTCAAAATTATTTAAGGGCTAATTAATGCGATATTGTGGGGTTTGTAGGTGGTGGTTTATGGCCAGTGTTGTCGGAGTGGTTCTATGGTGGTCCGCCGTCGTCGTCGGAACCGACTATGGTGGCGGGAGGGTTAAGCATGTGAGCAGTGAGGGATAGGTCGTAGGAGGGTGGTTGTGGTGGTGTTGGTTCGGTCTGCCGGCCGGAGAGGGTTACACCGGCAAGGGTCGTGGTCGTGGGAGGGTGGTCGTGCATCTGACTGGCTGCCCTCTGGTGGTCGTGTTTATGGGTAGTGTTCATAGTTTATCGTTTATTTCAAATGTAGTACTGCACATTGCCAAGCCAATCTTCCATTTTCATGTATGTAGTACACATAGTGATATTACTAAAAGATTAATAAAATAGAAGTTCCCAATCCCAACGTGAAATGCAGTACAAAGCAATGAGACCCGACGACAGCTCTAGCCGGAAATAGGGATGTAAATTAGAGAAGAATGGGTATGTGAAATTATGGAGAAATAAATTAGGGAATATTAGAGAGGGAAAATGGAAGGAGAAAGGAAGTGGAAATATAAAGGGTATAATTGTCAATAGTGTACTGAAATGAGTAAAATGTGTACTGCGAAAATCAGGACCCTTGTAATTATTGTTAACTAGATAAGTAATGTAAATGTTTATATGATAGTTAATCATATTTGAAACCCGAGCCCACTTAGAGGACGACAAGCGCCACTGTCGCTTAGAGAATGCCTTAATTACCTTGTCTCTAACTTGTAAACCAACCTATGCAACAACATAATCGATCCACTTTTGAAAGGTTGTCACAACATCAACTACCTACCTAAAACGGTGTGGAAAACCCGAAGCACTGGATAAGGAAAATAGAGAAGTTTTATCATTACCTAAGTGCCCAAGGAATCTAAAGTGATTCACGCCACTCACTATTTAGTTTGTAAGGCTGATAATTGGTAGACATGTATTAAAGATGACCTTAGCACCCAAATTGACTTTAACTGGAAAAAGTTTAAGTCGGAGCTGAAAGCCTGTTTTACCCAAATGAACTTTGATGGAGTAAGCAACAAAAATTTTTAGCCCTTCGTCAGAGAAATTTGTCAATTCATGTTCATACCCCAAATATATTGAGTTGTTGCGTTTTGCGGGTAATACTGTTTCAACTGAAGGTGATCTTGGGGATATGAGTAATGTTTACACCCTAAGTTCGCTTGTTCTCTTAAGCACGTCCCTAACTTTTAAGGAGGCCTACAATCGAGCTTTGGCCATAGAGAACGGGGTAAAGGATCAAAAGGCCCTTAAGGACCCAAAACCTTTCTTCAAAACAAGGTCCTTTCCAAATTCCAACTTTAAGAGGGGAAAGTAACACCGTGACCCAATGTTTCAAAGACGAGGCTTGCATCGCCTAATACCACCACTTGTTTCAAATGCAAGAGCACATTCCATCCCGGGAAGCATTGTAATTGTATAGATATTATGTGCTTTAAGTGTGGCAAGGCAGGACACATTACAACCTACCGTCCACATAGCACTAGCAATGACAAAGCGGTAGGCAAAGGAAAGATATATCTTATGAGTCGTTCAGGACTCAGAGTGCTCATGATGTATTGACATACATTTCTTATTTACTTGTTACCCGTACTTATTTTCTTTGATATTGGAGCACCTTTTTCCTTTCTTTGTCAACTCCAAACAAGCTGAATTAAAAACCAAAATCCTTGCCTTCCGATACTAAAATTATTGACTGTAATATTCAGTATTCGGAAGTACCAATAATCATTGCCAAAGTTGACTTTCTTTCAGATCTACAAATTTACCCCGCAAAAGTAAGAATAAAAAACCATTTTCACTACTTCCCCATAAACTTACTCCTCATCCCACGGCAGCTCACATAAAAGCAAAATAACAAAAAGGTCCATCAATGGCTTCCAAGTTCAAGTCATCTTCTTTTCGACTTCTATTTTCAGGACCCAAGTACACCTTCCTATTTTCTTAATCCCTTCCATGGCTATCACTCCCTCGCAAATAGCTTAATAGTTCGCCTGCCCACCTTTAGGGGTCGCGACTTCTGGCTATTTAGGCCATGAACGGACCCTGTTCTGGTTCGAACGAACCAGCTCGAAGATCGCAGCATCGAACTCCGAACCGTGCAACATTGGTGTAAAGATCGGTGCCCTCTATTGATTTCGTTAATCTATCTATGATAATGACAACGAAATAGGACTATACACAGAAGCTTATGCCCTATAGCCGTAACATTCTGTCATCCTTTTGCAAGTCAACAAACTCGTATCAAGTAACTAATATATATTCTTGATGGGAACCATCCACAAAGAAAGTCTTACAAATGAAAAACTCGGCCTTGTTTCGATGAACGTCCAATATCAATATAAATACAGTATTGTATGGTAGCTGGCATATACTCATCCCAACATATTCTAAATCGTGGCGAACACCCCAAAAGGAAATATACTAGAGTATGTCAGAACTAAGTATTCCATCAGATAACCATTAATAAAAAGAACATAATCATTGAGCCCTTTTTTCAAGTTAAGAAAGACTGCTTCTGA
Organism: Heliosperma pusillum; assembly: GCA_022085475.1. NCBI lineage: Eukaryota > Viridiplantae > Streptophyta > Magnoliopsida > Caryophyllales > Caryophyllaceae > Heliosperma > Heliosperma pusillum. The sequence goes on along the minus strand of JAIUZE010012895.1, from coordinate 23,465 downwards.
CAAAATAGCCCCTTGCCAAAAACGATACTTATACCAATCAATAGTGAAACTCGAGGACCTAAGCATGCTTTTATGCCTATCATCGTTGAAGCTGTTGAAAACCAATGCTTGAGCCAATCATTTGAGCCTTTTGGTCGAGATTAGGGGTGTTCATTCGCAGTTCGGTTAACCGAACCGCGAAATTAACCGGTTAGCCGTCCAACCGGTTCGGCTAAATGACGAACCGTAACCGAACCGTTTGCTGCGGTTATTTTCGGTTCGGTGAACCGGTTGAACCGGTTCGGTTAGACCGGTTAACCGAAACCGTTGCATTATCGGATTTTTTTTCCCAAATAGAAGCTTTGCTCTATTTTTTTTTATCATTGACATATTTTAATGGTGAATATAGTAATACTCTACAAGATAAACATAATATAAAAATAATTAAAGATAAAATAATAGGAAGAGTTAACTGTTGAACGTAAGACAACGTAATTCAATAATAGAATGGTGAATAGTGATTGAGGATGAGGGTGGTTGGGTGTCAGAATAAGGGTGAAATGTAAGGTATGAGAGTTTGAGTGTAAAAATAAGGGTAATTATTAGTTTTTGGCTAGCCAAATAATATTTTGCTATGGATAATAATGTCACGGTTCGGTTTCGGTTAACCGTGGTTATGAAAATCCGAACCGTAACCTAACCGTTCCTAAGTAAAATGATAACCGAACCGTTTTTGTGTTTCGGTTCGGTTAACCGAACCTAAAAAAAATGCGGTTTTTGGTTTTTTCGGTCCGGTTTTTACGGTTTGGTTAATTATGAACACCCCTAGTCGAGATGCTTATTTCACAGTATAACATCCTGATACCTACAGATTTCCTTATAGTCTCTATTTCTCCAAAGTGGAACTTTAATTCAGTGGGTGTAGGTTTAAAAATATTGTTAGGGCCACCACCAATTTTTTAGCTTTTGTTAAATGCCACAATATCTTCTTCATAGGCTTCCGAGTTTAGTGGCACAAACAAGCTCCTCCTAGGTGTTGTACAAGTGTAACACTATAACCAATGAATCAATTTGTGACATCCATATCCCTCCAAACAAAGCATACAAATCCTACATCTACACTTTTTCCAATTCTGTTTGCAGGAAGACAAGTACTTATAAATTGAATTTGGTGCCAGTCAGGTAAATTTTGACGTTGCAAAATATGCAAAATGTTCTTAATTGGCTGGACTAAAAAATTGACATTACCCCTTCTACACTAACAAAATACAACTGATGTAAGCCTTTTGATGAGAAGACTAATTGATGCTGAATAAATATGAAACAATGCTACTAACCTTTTTATTAGACTTCATCATGTCGTTCTCAGTTTTCTGGGCATCATTATGAGAAAGATTTTCTTTAGGAAATGCAGCACCAGCATGTGCATTAAGAACTACACAATAGCAATGATCTGTGTCAGACAAAACCTGCAAGAGATTATGAAAGGAATAAGATATAATTAGAAGATACTAAAAGGAGCTCAGTAAATTGCCTAAAGGCTCAATATAATCTTCATAGCCAGAGAGAATATCATTAGGTACAACATCCAAATAATGAAGATCGTTTAAGCGATCTTGGTAGCTAATTAAATGGATGATTACTGAGTATTATGCCAAGTTATATTCCCATACATTGAACAAGTAAAACACGATCTGTTACTCAACTTGAATATCAAGCCTAATGAAGGGTAACAAACCTCAGTTTTGGTCACACACATAATGATAGAATCTATTGTCTGAGGCAAAATGCTATCAATGCAACACCAAAGAAAGTATAATGAATCATGGCAATTGGCTATGGCCCATTTAAATACATTAGACAAAAGTAAACCACATAACCAAGTATTACATTCCAATTAAAAAACTAGGGAATGTGAAATTCAAGGGAAGAGAATGCTTTTCAGTAGGGTTGAGCAAAAGCGGGTACCCGACCCTGTTTTGCAAACTGGTCCGGGCACCCGGTTTTAAAAACCAGAAATTCCTCAAACCTGAACCGCTCCTGTTTAAATCCGGTTAACCGGTTTTTATGAATATTTCAACCCGGATCCGGAAACCGGTTAACCGAACCGCTTTTAAAAAACCATGTTTTGGGCTAAAACTTCTAATTACAGTTTTTTCATTATTCTACCATTCCGCCCAATTCATTCTGTTTTGTGAAATTTGAAACAAAAAACTTCATACAAAAAGTTACCCATTGTCCATAGATAATAAAATCCAAAAAACATCCAAATAATGTTCAAAAGTTACAATTCAACCCAAAAGTTCACAAATTACAATTCAATTTGAAACATTACGTGTCCATAATTAAAAATCTCAAGCAAAATAAAGCATTTGCATCCTTCTAAAGTGATTTCATCCATCCGTCTCATCAATAACCGGTTCAAAATACGGGTTCCGGTTTTCACTTTTCCAAACCCGAAACCGAACCTTTTTTACTCCAAAAAATACAGTTCAGGAGCCCGGACCGGAAAAAACCCGAATTTTCGGGTCCCTAAATTCGGGTTTCGGTTTGGTTTCAGTTTAAAAAAGCGGTTCGGAATTTTTTGATCTGCCCTACTTTTCAGAGTTAGCCTGAATCCTTTGGTACAAAATCATGTCTCGCGACATCTACAATTGTGTGTATTATTTTTTTCTAAGGAGAAGAATCGACATTAATGCTGATGGTGGTGTTAATTTGAGCTTTCTGTGAATATACTAATCAAACTAAATGCATGAAATTAATAACAATGATCTTACCACTGCATCAATTGTGGAATCAAAGTCATCAATGGCAAAGCATATATCTGGGTAGGCTGGAACTGTTTCTGCTTCCTGGACATGGAATAGACAAATTCACATACGCTAATAAAGCATAAAACATTCTATGGAATATGGACATTATACTGGATGTATACTTGCCTTTCTAGCATCCAAATGGAAATTAACTCGACTTGGTGACGCATAAACAGTCTTCAAGACCTGGATGTGTTTAACTTCATAAGAAAAATAAAAGAAACATAAAGGCACGTCCATTGTATTGTGGAGTTACTACTTAGGGCATCAATATCCACAAGGTTAAATTGATCCATAAATTTTTGGTAGTCTTCGCAACATTCTCCTATCCATCAATATCTTACAAGGTTAAATGTCTCCATATTTCTCAGAAATATTGGTTTAAGTATTGCCGAGATAACTGTCTTTCAATAGGGTGCCATATAAAGCGAAATGTCATAATAGCAACCTGAAATTTTCATTATTCAACAAGCGTATTTTTGCACCATCATTGAGAAACACATAGGTGTACAGCGGTAGCATGTGGGTCAAGACATGACTTGATGACACAGCAGTTATGTGAGTTACTCAATGCCCAAAAATGCCAATTTAGTCTTGTTTAAAGAAAAACAAAGGGTCATACTTTTATTTCTCTCAGTTTAACGGAAAACAAAGAAAAAGTTTGAAATGAAGAAGATGATCCATAGAAGAAGAACAGCGATAGAAGACTGAGAGGAGCATAAGGCCGATGCCAAATGGTTGCAAATTCTGTCCATAGGAAAAGTGTGTGAAGTACCAACCAACATGCTTTTATATATTAGGGGTCATATACTCCGTCCCAATTAAAACTTGACCTATTATTTTTTGTAGATGATATTATGCATGATATTTGAGAACGTTATTTTCCACCTCCCTTTTAGAGTTTTAGTATATGGCCGTCGCATTTAGGGTGTGATTTTTGTATATGGTTGCCACTTGCCACCCTCATCGTGCCTTTTTGTAGGACGCCTCCTCTGTGATATCTTTTGTACATGGATGTTGCTCCCACGGTCCATTAATTAATATTATATCTTACTTATCAAGGAACCAAAAAAGAATCAGCAGATCACATCCAGAGCAGCACTGAGGCACACTGGAGGCGCACTACCATGCAAAATCCATAATTTTCTTTTTTGTTCAACCATTCTCTTTGCCCGTTTCCCCTAGCTTTTACTTCTATACATGTTAGTCGTCCTTAAAAACCAGATAAGGGGTTCATTTTATAAGTGATGAACAAAAACGCTGTCATTATCATAAAACAAGACATTTGCCAAAATGGATATCATTCATCAACATAATTTTTTCTAACAAGTATCGTTTTACCTAGAGAATACAACACAACTTCCAGTGAAGACTGAAGAGAATAGCTAAGCCAAGAAGTACACACCTTATATACAGGATTCAAAGGAGTACCTTGCCCTGCTCGATGGTTTTGAAGTACCTTATTGCTATAAAAAAAATTAACATTAAAATAGCATAGTGACGCTGTACAGCATAGTGCTTTAATAATCCTTCCTATTGTTTTTCTTTCTAGGTCTTTTAAACAGAAAAATAAGATATTGTTTAAACACAAAGACATGTTGGATAGCAGAAGTCCTCCTACCTAAATACGAGTAATAAGGAATTAAGGGAACCTCCAGTAGCGTTCTAACAACTCGAAACTCTTCCCTAAAATCGAATTGAACACCAAACAAAGCAATAGTACAACACTACGTTGTAAAGACCACCTAGAACTTTGAAAAAGAAACGCAAAAGGCTCCGATTATATATCCCAGAACCTAAATAAGAACTAATTTTCAACAACAATGTAGAGGACAAGAAGAAATTTAGATGAAATCTTGTGGATTAAGTTGATTCACATTGATCACGAGCAGACTCCCAGATCACATTAACATATGATTTGAATTATTTCGAAAAACAAAGGTAAGCTTTCGTGACAAATAATCTCCGACCACTATTTATGGGCACTAGACAACAAATAATCAACGAAAAATATTAATGAAAGTCCACCAATATCAGCAGCAGGAAACATCTCTAAATAAATTTGGGAACATTAGATAACAGGGAGAAAATGTATGACATCTACCCTATTAGGTCGCTAGGTCAACTTTTCCATCAAAAAAATATGGGCATTCGGCCAAGGAATAAGAAATGGGCGACATTTTTATTTATGTGGCTAAACTAAAAACAGGTATAGGAACATTATTTACAGCAAATGTTAGTTCAACTCTCTGACAAAATGTCATGTCGGACACATGTTGGACACCCATTAGGCCATTACCATAAGTAAGAAACACTAGGCATGGTCAAAGGCATGTCTTGACCAAACTGATAGACACGCACAAGATAAGGCAGAAGCATCTACAAAATTTGTAAAATAACAATTTCCGATGTATTTTTCAGATTGACACCCACAATATTTTTACATAGAAACACTAATAAAAAAGGTTAAGCCAGGTACCTGCAAATAGCTACAGTTACTGTGAATGAAGTATGTGCAATTAGATTCAAATAAAATGACCGCCTCCAATCCACTTCCAACACATTGTCACCAACCATACTATCCAACTGCAGAAAGAAACGCAAATGGTTTAGACAGACTTCACAAAGACAAATACAGATGCAATTCCACATATAAAGCACTACCCCTATAACCAGGGCAAGAGAGTTCGGATGTATGCACCCTCCTTTTCAATAGCACTCCGACACTTTACAATTACTCCAAATTGAAAACAATATTACTCCCTCTCATCCATAATGATCTTCCCACTTCTCTACTATATGTGAGGAGTATTTTATTTAAGTGGGAAGATCAATGTGGATGGGAGGGAGTACCATATAATACAGTAACAACATTATCCAAGTCCTCAGAACAGACATGATAATAGGGTTTGGATGTATATAACAGGATCAATGTATTTAAGCATAAAAGAAGAAGCACTGTCACAAGAACTACGGGTCTTCACAGGTCATTCGTATTCAGTCCAAACTCCAAATTATAGAAATAAAAAATAAAAAATCACCAATGAATTGCACTCCAATGTAAATGGAAGGATGAACAAATATTTTAAATGATTTGGATTCAGCTTTTACCTTAGACGCCAACCGGCGTACAAAATATGGAGGATTGGCATTTGACTCATCATTAGAATTGATCCCATTTAAGCCCTACAAACATATTAGAGACATATTACCATGATAATTAGTTAACAATAACTCTTTGTTTAGAAATAATAAGGCTATTCAAAAACACACAGACACGCATCAAGCACCATTTTCTTGACAAAAAATACAAGGTCATCATCCTGGCGTCCCCTTGATTCCTTGCCTTCGATAAAGTAGAGATTTAAAAGATCGTGCCAGAACCCTTGATCCATTTCAATGTCTGATGCATCCTCCTCGTCAACTATGGTCTTCCCCAATAGATTTGAGTGCTTCTTCACCACACTTAACAGCTCCTGCCTTCAAAAACATCATAATAAAACAAAGCACAATGAGCGCCTTACACAAAAATAACACAGAAACTGAATTGACTCTGAGTTAATCTTCAGTAACAGTACACTGACAGCAAATAAAGGAGCTTTATTACATATTTATTTAGATACAGAAAGAAAAATAAGATTGATCCTCTGGAAATAGGACCAATATTTCCATCCTTTCGAATAAGGGAGAAAAGTGGAATTCAGTGGCTATCATTCTACCTTGACAAAGTAGGACAACTGGACATATATGTCCCAAATTAGCCATAACGTCAGCAAGTTTGCAGGCGTCTCGAAAGCAATGGTTATAGTCTTCTTGATAATTACACCTTAATTAATACTCCGTATAAATACCACAAGACTACAAGAAGCTATAAAAAACTACAAATACTGAAAAGTGATCTCCAAGTTTCTCTTTACGATCTTGCTTATGAGTACTACAGGTACCAATTATTTAAGACTTTCAAATATTACACTCAATAAGCCTAATCATTACTGACCTCAAAATACAGAGATTAACGTCTATCTTCAACAAGGACATAATTTTTAAGTTCGTAGTACTCGCAAATGGCGTTTTTCTGCACTCCCAAGTGCCAAAGATTACACACAATATCGGTTAACTGTAAATGTACTGAAACTGAGCTCAGATTTCATATAAAACTCAACGACATTGCTTTCCTTTCTCTAACACTGACAAACAAAACTCGTGGATGAAACACAAAGGCATTCATCCATGCATGCAACATTCAAAAAATCGAGTTCAAACATTAAATTATTCAAGTCTAGTTACATAACAACAAATTAACATTTCTCTATCTTATAAATCATTATACAAATCTAGCGCAAACGAGGCAAATTATCGGAATCATATAGAAGCTATCTAAACTCAAATAAAATCAATTAATTAGTATACTTAAAATTTCTCTGACAAATTGATCACAATAGTAAGAACTCGAACAAAATCAACAAATTCGTATAATTAACTTGCATAGCATAAGCAAGCTTAATTCCACAGTTCTCTGACAAATTGATCGCAAAGTTAAGAACTCAAATAAAATCAACTAATTTGTCAGATTAAAGTTGCAAAGTAGTTCACAAGTATAGCATCGTCATGTATAAGCTTAATTAAAAGATACTACGACAAATTGATCGCAAAATAAAGAAAAGAGAGTAAAGAAGAACGAAATTGAAGATGAAATTGAGGAATTGATTGATATACCTAGAAGGAGTTTCACCGCCATGGGAGAGCATAGTTCGCGCTTCTTGATCAACAATGGCGGAAATGATAGAAAATTGGGGGTAAATGAGGAAGACGGACTTGTATAGTTTATATGAGTTGAGTTTCTGAAGAGAGGGAGAGACGAATAATTTGGGGGGGAGAGAGATTTTGTAACGGTTTGACACGCTACGTTGGCTTGCCGTAACTTCTGTTCTCGGAAATGACTCGTTTCAATTTCCAAACCACTTGCCAAACCTTGTAACCCGTTATTTTGTCCTCGGTTTCGGTTTGGTCATTGTTTCGTTAACCGAAATTACGATAATTATGTTACTCCCTCTGTCATGGTCATTAGTCGTCTTTTTATTTTGGCACAAAGACCAAGGAAAGACTGATGAATCCTTTGTGGTCTTCTTATTAAATAATAAGTGGATAATAGTTTCATTAGATAATCAAATTAATCATATAAACCTTCTATATATAAAAAGGACAATAATTGACTAATAGGATAACAAATAACCGGAACGGATAGAGTATTTTATTTCACATGAATTTTTATTATCATTTGTGCCTGCCATTTTGCAATTTACAATTTGTGTGTTTATAATTATAAAAAGCACCACAACACACATTACTCTTGGTGGATAAGTTTTCATATTAATGTTAGTTCGATTTACTTCAATGAGGTCAATCACTATGATCGGTTTATGTGCCTCCGGGTTAGGTATGACTTGAGATTGTAATATACTTATATATCAATGGTTTTTCTAACGTGTGTTCTAAGGGCACATGTTAATAAACCCAATATGGAAACATTTCTAAAATATTCTCATCAGAAATCCAAGTATAAACTCACTTTTACCATAATTAAGGAGATTTTTTTTTGAATCATTCCCAAATTAGCTTATTAGCATGTGCTCTTAGGGCACACGTTAGAAAAACCGATATACCAAACCAAGTGTGATGCAAATCGAGTAATTGTTAGTTATAACGAATTGGTTAGACTCGTGATAACCGAAATACTCAATGAACATTATTTTGCTCTTAAAACTAGAAAATTATTTTGCTCTTAATGTGACACATTTATAATTTATTTATCTCCATTAAGCTTTTTTTTTTTTTAAATAATAAAAAAACTTTGTTCTTCAATAAGAACTTAGTTCTTATTTTTGGCAAACTCAATGCTTTACACAATGGTTTCAGAGTTCTTATTGACATACTCATATATCAAACCAGGTGTGATGCAAATCGAGTAATTGTTAGTTGTAACGAATTGGTTAGACTCATGATAAACGAAATACTCAATGAACATTATTTTGCTCTTAAAAATAGAAAATTATTTTGCTCTTAATGTCACACATTTATAATGTATTCATCTCCATTAAGCTATTTTTTTTAAAATAATAAAAAAAACTTTGTTCTTCAATAAGAACTTAGTTCTTATTTTTGGCAATCTCAATGCTTTACACAATGGTTTCAAAGTTCTTATTGAATACTCATATATCAAACCAGGTGTGATGCAAATCAAGTAATTGTTAGTTGTAACGAATTGGTTAGACTCATGATAACCGAAATACTCAATGAACATTATTTTGCTCTTAAAAATAGAAAATTATTTTGCTCTTAATGTGACACATTTAGAATGTATTCATCTCCATTAAGCTATTTTTTTTTAAAATAATAAAAAAACTTTGTTCTTCAATTAAGAACTTAGTTCTTATTTTTGGCAAGCTCAATGTTTTACACAATGGTTTCAAATAAAGTTCTTATTGATATACTCATATATCAAACCAGGTGTGATGCAAATCGAGTAATTGTTAGTTGTAACGAATTGGTTAGGCTCATGATAACCGAAATACTCAATGAACATTATTTTGCTCTTAATGTGACATTTATAATTTACTCCCTCTAATCAAATCCAAACTACCCATTTGCTTTTGGGTGGTCTTCGAGGCAAGGTTTTGACCGCGTTTTTCTTCTTTTATATATATAATTATTTTACAAAAAATATAATTTTATGAAAGATATTTCCGTGACAAAACCAAATATATTACTTCCGTCTTTCAAAGTTCTTTATATTCCGATCTATAAACGGTCAAAGTTTTGAAAGTTTGACCTCTAAAAAGCAAGTGAGTAGTTTGGATTGGATTGGATGGAGTATTTATCTCCATTAAGCTATTTTTTTTAAATAATAAAAAAAAAAACTTTGTTCTTCAATAAGAACTTAGTTCTTATTTTTGGCAAACTCAATGCTTTACCCAATGGTTTCACAGTTCTTATTGACATACTCAAGGCTAAGAATCACCATTGCTCTTCCTCTAAGGGTCTTTTAAGTTTGTACGTATAGAGAATGGACTAACCGAATTGTTGGTTATTGTTAAGTTGCAAACTCAAATCTCACATCGGTGAAGACGGACTATCATTTTTATAAGTATTCACCAACTCTAGTAGTATTGTGGACCGTTGGCGCTTCGCCCATAGCGAACGATATCGTACAATTGTAGATCGTGGACTATGACCGAATAAGGCCAAACGAGAAAAATCAATACTTTCGCACGACAGCTGTTATTTGAAATGTTCCATTTATTTATACTTATATTTTTGTTTAAGTAACCATTGCAAACATGCTGGGAGATGCTAACCACGAATTTGCTTCCGCATGGAAAACAAAACTCATTTAACAATAGAATGGCTAGAAGTACCAAATTCATCCCAAAACAAACGCAAATAACACAATATTGTTAATTTTATAAGCTTTGATTAGTTCGATTTCAACTCCATAATAGTTTGATTGATTTGTTTGTTTCATGACTTCATCATCATTGTCACTAGAATAATGGGTAGCGAGCCAATTAATATTTTTCCATCAAAACTCTTGAGACTTTCATCCCTTTGGGTTTTGGCGCAAAAGCAAATCGCTTTATTGTCCTTTCATTACTATGATGGTATCAAAATTCGTTACCACTTAATAGCTCTCGTCTTATTATCACCCGTATAATAACACGTTTATAGTTTTAAAATGAAAACAAAAAAAACTAATCCCATCCTCTAAGACCTATCCAAGTCCTCCCTTAGGCTGTGTTTAACGGAGTATGAGGGTGGGTATGAACAAAAGTCTGAAGGTCAGACTTGCAAGGTATGAGGCTGATACTGCGTTAAAGTAATGGTCATTGTTCAATAGTCTTAGGGTGGGTCTTGGATTTCCAAGACTCATCTTGAGACTATTGAATAGTGAAAAGTGTCTTATTTTATGAATATATATAGTAGATTTTACGTATAGAATAAACACAAATTATTATTTCAGACGGTTACTATCCGTCTTAAGCTTAAGACGGGTCAAATACATATTAAATCACCCTACTTGTTGCCTATAAAATACAAAAAGTTTTGTCTTTATTACCGCCACTTGAAAGTATTTAACACATCTTAATCTTTCGACGGATAGTATCCGTCTTACGCAAGACGGATAGCATGCGTCTTACGCAATACGGATACTCTATAATAAATAGATAGTAGATTATGAATTTTTTTTATAATCATAGATAAGATAAAAATCTACTTGACCAATTGAAATGTAGGAAAATCTAATTATCATATTATATTTGTTAAAAAATTTGTTTAATAAAAAATTTAAACAAAAATAGTATTGCAAAAAAAAGTCTATTAATAGCTTCTTATCTTGTATGCTACTCACATATATTTCTCAACTAAATATTTCTGAACCACAAAAAAAAAACACATTATAAATCTTTTCATAATTATTTGTTGATTATGGATCCAAATCAAAATTTTGATATGAATTCCTTTATGCATATGTTTAATAATCCTCAATTTCAATATATGTTATCCCAACAAAACCAAAATCAAAATACTAGTCAAAATTTCTCAAATACTCAAGATCCAAATTTATCTTTTTTGAATACATCTTTTACGAGGAATTTCCAAATGCAAAATTCCCAATTTTCTCGACCAATTACAGATGAAACTCCTATAACTCCAATTAGTGTTGGGTCAAATTCAGACACCATACATGAAAATTCAATCTTTCAAGGGTTAGAAAATAATAATGTTAGTGACCTTGTTGCTCCAACGGCAAATCAACCTACTACCATTCGTAGGAGAGCAGTATCTTGGACGATAAAAGATGAGTGTCTCCTTGCTGTTTCTTTTTTAAATATTAGTAAGGATAGAATTGTTGGTAATGCGCAAAAAGGAGTCGATTATTGGAATAGAATATCAATTTATTATAATGAAAATAAAAAAGACGAACAAGCAAGGAGAGAAGGAAATCAATGTAAGCAACACTGGCATCCAATTAATCAAGCGATCGGTAGATTTAAAGGTTGTTATGCTAAATATGCTGATAGGAGTGGATTTAATGAGTCTATGAAACTCACAGAAGCTCAGTCATTGTATGAGCAAATGTATGGAAATACATTCAACTTCATGCATGTATGGGATTTGGTGGGAACAGCAGAAAAATGGACGGAGGAAAATAGGAAAAATAAGGAAATAAGTGGTCACTCGGCTAAAAGAAACAAGACATCTGTAAGCGGGGAGGATACATCTTCAGGTGGGGATAATGTTAGTGTCACAGAAGAGCGTACTGAGATACGCCCAACTGGGAGGGATGCAGCAAAGAAAGCACAATCTAGAAAGGGGAAAGGACGAATGAGCGAAAATGATTATAGTAAGACTATGTCAATGGCAAAAAATATTGAGGAAACACGAGCAATGTCCGCAAGTCGTTTGGCAGATATAAAAGAACAAGAGATAGAAGAAAGACTTATATGTGCTGATGTTAGTAAAATGACACCCCTTCAAAGGAAGATTCATCATAAGAAATTGGAGGAAATTGCTGCAAAACGTGGCATCAATATTGATGATTTCTTAGAATAACTGTTAGAATTAAGTTAATATTTAATTATGTATTGTATTATTATGTTGATTTTATTAAATTATTGTGTAATGTATAATTATGGTCTTGTATAATTATCGTATATGTATTAAATCATTATGTATTATATAATTATGTATGTATAATTATCATATGTGTTGTCATTTCAAGTCTTATCTATTTCTACTTATTTTCAAAAACTTGTTCTGATTTGTTGCAGTGATAATGTGCTACTCTGATTTAGTGCAGTAATAATGTCCTACTTTTAATTATCATGTCTTGTCATTTCAGCTTTTCTATTGCATTATTATACAAAATGACAAATCATTTCAATTATTTTGTTAAAGTTAACTCAATCAAACCCCTTTAAATTCTAAAACAGATGTTTCAAATTCTCATTCCATTATCTCCCTCTCTCTCATAAATTTATCAAGTTTTTTGCAAATTAAATCAAAATTATGTCAGATAATATTTCCTTTGAAGATATCTATGAAGAAATGTTTAATTCATATGTGGAATCCAATGACACAATGAATATAGTTTCAAATATAATGAGTGACATAGAGGAAGCAACATCATCCTCTAACAATAAAAGTAGAAAGAAAAGAAGTTATATAGAAAGAGGGCGTGAAGAAGGGCATGCTCGTATATGGAATGATTATTTTTCAAACGACCCTATTTATACAAATAATCAATTTCGTAGAAGGTTTAGGATGCGTAAGGAGTTATTTCTTCGTATCGTAAATGCTCTTGAAAATCACGACTCCTATTTTGAAAATACTGTTGATGGAATTGGTAGAGATAAAATTTCTTCAATTCAAAAATGCACGGCTGCCATTCGTATGCTTGCTTATGGGATGGCAGGTGATGCTGTGGATGACTATGTACGCATGGCAGGAACTACTGCTATCCAATGTTTGAAAAAATTTAATGAATGCGTAAATGATGTATTTGGAGCTCAATATCTCAGAAAGCCTACCGCAGATGACATTGAACGATTACTTCAGGTTGGAGAAAACCGCGGCTTTCCTGGTATGCTTGGTAGTATTGACTGCATGCATTAGCGATGGGAAAAGTGTCCAACAGCATGGCATGGCATGTTCACTTCAGGCCACCAAGGTAAGCCGACCATGATTCTTGAAGCTATCGCCTCGTATGATTTATGGATTTGGCATGCCTATTTTGGAATTGCGGGTTCAAACAATGATATAAATGTCTTAGATCGTTCTCCAATTTTTGATGAATTTCTTGATGGTCGAGGTCCAAACGTTCAATTTATGGTGAATGGGTCTCAATACAATATGGGGTACTATCTTGCAGATGGTATATATCCAGAGTGGCCTGTATTTGTAAAAACAATCCCACGAGCGCACATGTTATCCGAGAAAAGACAACTATTTGCGAAACATCAAGAAAGTGCGAGAAAAGATGTTGAAAGAGCTTTTGGGGTATTAAAAAAAAGGTTCACGATTGTTGCTAACCCAGCACGTTTCTGGAAAAGAAGTGAAGTTGGGGATATCATGAAAACATGTATCATATTACACAATATGATAATCGAAGATGAGAGGGATGAAAACGATATTTCTAATGATTTTCAATATGATGTCGCTCAAAATCAAGAAAACGAGCCTGGAATTATAAACGGCGTTCTTCCCAATTATTACTCCCATCGTGAACAATACTTTGAAAATCATCGTCGAATTCGTAATCGAGCCCACCATCATCAACTTCAAGCTGACTTGGTGGAACACATATGGCACCGTTCTAGGGATATTTAATTATTTATCTCGTTTATCTCTATTTTTTTTCGTTTTATTTTATGTTTTATGTAATTTTCCTTAGTGTTTTCGAATTTAGTTTGAAATGCAATTTCTTTTATCAATATATATGCCGGTATTAAAAAAAAAGATATCTCAAGATTTATTTAATATTTGATTTATTTAAGTTAAGTGGAAAATATGGCATCATAAAATGAATGTAAAATATTGAATGAATGAAATAAATGAAGTAAAATAAGTAAGTGGAAAGTTGAGATGGCAAAGTCTGAAATGAGTCTGAGGATAAAGTAATATTTTTGAGTGAGTCTGAGAGTCTATGGGTCTGAGTCTGAGAATAAAAAATTAGTGGAAAGCTGAGGTGGCAGGGTCAGAAGTCTGAAGATGGGTCTGTGGATAAACTTAGTCTTAATATAGTAACACTAGATTTAATTTGTTCCCTAGTGTCATAATTAAAGAGACAAGAGGACCAACTCATCAAACATCCAACTCAAACACTCCAAGTTAGTCCATAACTATCTTATACAAGGTGACACAAGTAACACAAACTAAACCTTAAAACCCAACAAAACTAAAATCATCATGGCTACTACAACATCAAGAACCTACAACAACTTTTGGAACCCTCGAGCCAAGCCAACGGGCTCGAACAAGCGTCGAACCACCGCCACTTCATCGAGCCATTGTTATTCGAGGCTCGATGGGGTGGCTATGTGGGTTATCAATGGCGTAGCCACTGCATTTTTCGCGTCCCTTGAGAGATGTTCTTGTGTTCGTGTCAACACCGTTGAGGATGCCGATGACATTAATGAATTACCATTGATTTACAACGATGGTAATACTATTAATGATACAACTACTACGTTTAATAATGATGAAAGTAGTAGTAGCAAGATCAAGAAGAGAAGTGGACGAGGAAAGAAAGGTATTAGTAACTACGGTAATAATAATTTATGAGTTATTAACACGATATGGTACTGAAATTGGGTACTATTCGGTTTTATGACGTATTTATATAATTTCCTAATGTGGAAAATTTTCGAGTGTTATTGTTGAGGTCGTGATCAAGTCGCTAATGCTATCTCAATTTCCATTTAATAATGTTGGATAACTCGAATTTCTACGTCATAAGGTAAGAAACTAAGAATAACTTTGTTATATAATTATTGTAATCGTTTTTTCTACGCGTTTATAAGCTTAATACGAAAGAATTTATAAGAATTCTCATTAATTATGGTAAAAACAACTTCATAATCACATTTTTTATGAGACTATCTTATAAATCTTTTTACATTAAGGGCATACGTTAGAAAAACCGTTATTGTATAAGAGACGAGAAATCAATCATATATTAGTTCTACGTCAGAAGAGGCAAGATTGTACTTTTTTTCTATCCGGGTCTTGAAAGCAGTGGTGGATCTAGGGGGGCTAGCAGGGGCGGTCGCCCCCCCGGCGGATGAAAATTTTAAAGTTTTAGTTAAATTTTCCAAAAAAAATTTAAATGTACCTTATAAAATTAGTCGTTCGCCCCTCTAATTTCAAATCATGGCTTCGCCACTGCTTGAAAGCAACAAGTTCAGAAGAAAAATATGGTGAATTTAATGTATTTATGTCATAATTATTGTATGAAAAGTGAAAACAACTTGCAAGTGTATATTACATCGATCATATATTAGTGTGTTATTTTCCTGCAATTCAGTTGTGTGACAAGTAAAGTAAGTAGATCGTGATTAACGAATGAATCAGATCTATAAACAGTGCATTTAGGCAATAATTCAAAGCAAATAATGCGTAATCATAATCTTGGATTTGTTTAATTATATAATGAACAAAAGTAGCTTTAGAATGCAAATGCCAACTTTTTGTGAACCAGTAACGCCAAGCTCCTGCCTGCTTCAGTTATCATCATGTCTCCCGTGCTTCCCCCGTCCCATCCCTACCTTTTGTTTTTGATTAACAACATAATACTATAACATTTTACAATAAGGCTTGTTTGTGACGGGCCGACCCGTTGCAAGCTTACGACGGTCAAATCCCCTTCACAAAGAGCAAGTGGCAAGGCAAGTGGAGGGCTCCATTTGACCCATCACAAGCTTACGACGGGTCGGTCCGTTACAAATGAGAATTTGTGAACATTTTATGTCTATTAGTATTAACATTAATTCTCATTGAAGGTGGATCTTTAATGAAGACGGATCAAATCAGTTAGATTATACAAAGAGCCTAGCAAAAATATGTATGAATAAACCGGGTTGTGTAATCAGTGAATTAATTTCATCACATGCAAGTTGCAAAAGCAGGTTTAATAATGAACTTATTTTAAAGTTTTGATCAATATATTTTAATCTAATCAGTTGAGTTAGTATAAGAGTTTGGTAATTACTTCCTCCATCTCAGTCAACAGTTTACAGCTGCTTTATTTTCCAATCACAAAATAAAGTAAGTGTGAACATCTTACCGGGACAGAGGGAGTAGCAAATTAAAATTCAAATATTGTTAGTTTACTTGGTAAAATGAAGTAAATTTTATTATTTAAGAGTTTGTTAACCAATATGCTAGTTAAGCCATATATTGTAAAACAACATATTGACCTCAGGTATGTTGTTTCAAGGTAGGTCGAGTATGTTACCAAACATTAATACTGGCATATCGATTGGTCAAACATCATAAAGTCCTTAATATGCTAAATATTTACTAACATGCCGTTTACCAAACACATACACTATCTTGATCCAAAATTTAGGGTTTTAAGTAATGACGAGCTTTCCTTTCGTTCAATGAAAGGCCTAAGTCTGCTGATCTTTTCAAAATTACTTCCATCTTCCTAATCATTTATTTACAAAAAAAGGAAAATAAACAACGATTGAGAAGAAGCCGTATAACTTAGCTCTTATTGGCTTGAGGCAAGGGTGTATTTGGTATTTGTCGAAAATAATTAGCCTTATGTAAGTAAAACAAGTGGGATTTATTTTGAGCAGTGTCACTCGGAATCCCTCATGCCACTCAATTTTGTGAATGTAATTAAATTAATGTAAATACATACTCTCACAAAAGTGAACGGTATATAAAATCTTCAGTGACGTTATCATTCTCATTTATCTTTTATGACCTACCTTTAAATTTCCATATCCAAGCAAAGGCTTAGTTTATTTGACCTCTTTAACAAATCTGTGGGAGGGCTACAATTTGGTAGGAAGGATCAGGAATGGGGTCTTAACTCTTAACTCTTATGGCTTAACATGTCTGACCTCCTTAGACTTCTAGCATAGTAGCATGAGGCTTTATTTTGTCACATATTCCCATTTCAGACGGAAACTATCCATCTTAAGTTTAAAACGGGTCAAATACATACCAAATCATCCCACTTAGGCTCTATTCTTTTGGACTGAATTTGTCTGAACTGAACTGAACTGAACTTAATGGAGCTGAACTGAACTGAACTGAACTTAATGGAGCTGAACTGAACTGAATTGAATTGAACTGAAATAATAAAAAGAAAACAATATTATTATTATTATTATTATTATTACTACTATTAATCATTAGTAATAAAAATATTATATTAATATAATCTAATAATAATAATCAAATAAGATATAAAAAAAATATTATAGTAATATAATAAAAAATATAATATTAATATGAATGATAACATTATTAATTATAGTAATAAATATATAAATTAAGTAACTAAAAATTAAATATGATAAGTATAATATAATAATATAATAATATAATAATATAAAAAATAATATAAAAAATAATTTATAATAATAATAATTAATATTATAATAATATAAATCATTATTAATAATAATATTATTTAATAATAATCTAATCAGGTGTATAAAAAAATAAACCAATAATATAAGAATAAATATTATAATAATAAAATACTAAAATAAATGATAACATTATTATTATCAATATAATATAGTAATAAATATATTAACAATAGTAACTAAAAAAATATAAATAGTAATAAAGTAAATATAATTAATAATAACAATAGGCCTAATAATAATATATTAATACATTATAATAATAATTGTTATTATTATTATTACTATTAATAATAATAATAATAATAATAATAAATATTTTTCTAATAATATTCATAATAATGAAAATATAAATAAAATATAAAATATAATATTAATAAATATTAATAATATTAACATTTAATCGTAATAATATAAGAATAAATAAATATATTAAACATAAATATAATAATATAAAGAATAATTATAACAGTGATATAATAGTAATAAAATAATTTTTTAAAAACATAAATATAATAATAATAATAATAACAATATTAAATGAATTAACATAATAATAACAATGATAAGAATAATAATCATAATGATGTTGAAATAAAAGTAATCTGAACTGAATTGAACTTAACTGAACTTAATAGAGTTGAACTGAACTGAACTGAACTGAACTGAACTTAATAGAGCTGAACTGAACTGAACTGAACTTAATAGAGCTGAACTGAACTGAACTGAACTTAATGAAGCTGAATTGAACTTATAGGAACTGAAAATAAGTCCAAAAGAACAGGGCCTTATTGCTTAGAGTATACCAAAATTTTTGTCCTTATTACCAGCACTTGATAATACTTGACGCGTCTTAAGTTTTAGATAGATATTACCCGTCTTAATCAAGACTTATCGTTGGACGAACACCAATATAGTCAGGCTTCTGTTTTAAAATTTGAGGTACTTCCACTTTAATGTCACTAGCCTCACTCTTAACGACCTGGGCCATAGCTTGATATATTTCTCACTTTTCCAGCCTTTCCTTATCAAGGCAAGGCTCATCTAATTCTTTATGTATGTTTGCAATTGAACCCACAACGGTTTTTCTAGTGCCATCCAGAGTTCATTTGTTGGGTTATTATTGCTAGTATTATTGGACAGAAACACAACCTACATCTTCCAAACATAGTAGCGGATAAGATGAGCTCAGACATATAGACAGTCAATTTTATACTTCCTTCATTCCAATCAATTCTATACACTAGATTCAAATATACAAATTTTGGTGAACCCGACGTGAAAATCTCTACCTCTCATCTCTACTGCCGTATCAATAAAATCTACAACTGCAAGAAGATGTCTTCCCAGCAAAACATCTCCTCCAGCGCCTCCAAGAAGACCTACGCAGCTACCCTGCAGGGTACTCCTACTGCTGCTACCTCTCCAGTTGCACAATCAGTCGGCATCTGTACTAGAGAAATGGCAAAGAAGGCTTCTATAAACGCTGCTGCTACCAGCCTACGCTCTGCACGCGTCCCTACAAGGCCGCGCAAGTTCTATGTCGCCTCTATAGCTGCTGCTGCAACAGCTCTCCTTGCTTCCTCTACTCCTTCAATTGAAGAGGCTAAAAGTGCTAAGGTCGTCGACAAGGCATCTCCTCGCACACCCAAGGCGTCGCCAAAGAAGATGAAGGCTTCTACTCTTACAAGCGCTTCAGTCATGGTGGTAGAAGGCAGCTCTAATCTCGAGGAGCAGGTTAAAACCATGAATGAGCTCATAAAAAAGATGATGAAGGATAATGAAGAAAAGAATAAGAAGATTGATGACCTCCAGAAGGAAGTTGTGGAGCTTCGTGACAAGAGGGGTCACAACAATCATAGCGACACTGACAAGCCCAGTGACAGCGACAAGGATGATGACGAGGATGATAGTGAAAAGCCTAAAAATGAGATTGACGCCTTCACTGAAAAGAAGCTACAAGAATTGATAGCCCAAACAATCAAAAGTCAACTAGGTGATAACTCAACTAGAAGTGGACGCTACATCAAGCCTTATACTAAGAGGATTGACAACTTGCGCATGCCTTCTGGCATACCTTCGTATATGTTTTATTATCTTTTATGTATTTAAATAATTTTTTTTTCTTTCCGCAAATTTGAGGGTGTCACAGATGGTATCAGAGCTATTTTGCTCCCGACGCACGTTTGTGTACCCTAGCATAAATAACTTGACCTTAATAAAATAATAAACCGTGAGATAGAAGGGTAAGATGGGTAGATTAGGATTTATGTTGTAGTCTCTTTGTTCTTGTTAAATGATAAGTACTAATCTGTGTTTTATTTTGCAAAGATGCCTCCGAGGATTGACAACACTATTTTAGCAGCTCTTACCGTTATTATCCAAAACCAGCAAAACCAGCAAACCAGCAGGCAAATCCGATTCCTACTCCTGTTCCTGACCGTGAGAGACACGGAAGTTGTACGTGGGTTGCTTCACAGCTATCGAGGAGCCAAGCCAAAACCTACGATGGCGAAGTTGATCCCGTCAAACTTTCTGAGTGGTTACGGGAAATGGAGAAGAATTTTGCTTTGTATGATGTCCTTGAAGAGGATAAGGTCCGTCTTGCTTCTCACTTCTTAGTGAGGGAAGCGGATCAGTGGTGGACTCTTTCTGGTCCTACTGCGAAGTTGGAGCCTAATTTCGGGTGGACTCGTTTCCGGGAACTATTGGAGACGAGGTTTTATCCGGATGAACTAAGGCAACAGAAGTTGAAAGAGTTCATTGATTTTAAACAGGGGATTCTTTCGGTTCAAGAGTTCACCAGCAAGTTTAATGAGTTGGCTCATTATGCCACTCGACTTATTTCTAGGGAGGAGGACAAAGCTTTCTTTTACTTAGGAAAGCTATCTCCTCAGGTGAAGGGGAAGATAAGTAGGGGTTCTACTTCTTTTGTCTCGATTTACAATGATGCTTTATGGGCGGAGAGTTCTATTCGGGAGATTGCCGAGGAGGCCCGTACTTCGTTTGTAGCTCCTAATGCCTTTGGCAAGAGACCTCTATATTCTACTTCCCGACCTTCCTTTTCTCCTTCTTTTCCAAACAAGAGGAGGAACTTCCAGAGTGGACAGGCAAATCCGACAAACCGTCCATTTGTCCCGAGCAACAACAACGATCCTAAGGGTCGTACCTGTTTTGCGTGCAAGATGCATATGCATCCAGGTGTTGGCTGTTTCAACAAGCCAATTGTATGCTTTACTTGTCTGAAACCGGGACACAAGTCATTTGTATGTCCTGATAGGAAGATGATAGCTTCTACACCAGCTACATCTGGGAGACCGAAGGGTCGAAGTTTCGTCATGAGCCGCGCTGAGGCCGATGCTCAACCAGACCTGGTGACTGGTATGTTTCAATTTATGAAATCCGTGTTTAATTTTATTAGATACGGGAGCTTCTTTGTTTCTTCCTCAGCCTCGTTTTCCTTTTTCGCCTTCGCCTCTTTCATCTTATCTTAATCTTTAATAATGCTTCCTAATATTCCTTGTATCATGTTTTTTTATCCCTACTCTCTTGAGAAGTAGTTTTTCTTATTAGCTAACGTAAGGGTTACTAGGTGTATTTTGAGGAAGTTTTGAATATGATACCTAACCGTCCTATGGAGCTAGTTTCTTGTTTAAATGATTATGGAAAATGGAGAATAAGTTTAGGAAGAAACTATCCTAGTGGTTTTAAAATATAAAAGCTTGAAGTTGCAATATCTTTTGAGGATCGACATAAGCTTAATAATAGTTGTAGTTGTGGTTAGAAAGTTGAGTGATTTTTAATGTTATTTGGGAATTTGTTGTCGTTAAATGTTGGACCATAACGGGAACAAATACTTTGTGGAATTAGGATTTGATGACACAACTTGAGGAATATCGACATAAGCAAAAAAAAAAAAACCGATGTATTGAGAGTTTGGAAGAGATAAATAAATTAATTACGGTCACATTGCCCTATGTTTGGCAAACGTGAAGTGAATCGAGTTTTGTGTGACTAATCTCTTTGAGGTTTCGAGATTCAACTTTGGAGGATGAGAGGATTCATTGTAAATAAGTTGAGGTAATGAATTTTTGGAATAAAATGGATTAAAAGATTTCATAGTAAGTCCTTTACTTTGTGGTTGTTAGCGGTCTTGTTTCCTTAATTATAAATATTTTGATGGTGATTTCCAATAATAGTTTCGATGGACCTTAGAAGATTTTAATTGAATTGGAATAATTGGGAATTGCTACTCGGTGTGGCATGCTTATGAAATATCTTAGTAGGAATCCGATGATTGAAATGTTGAGGATATATTGCACTCCCTTGAGGACTAGTTTACTTGTACAGTTAGTATTGTCGAGTTACTATCGACATTAGAATTTTCATAGAGGGAAGATAGTATTGGGGTTCCTCCTTCGTTTTTCTTTATTCGTTCCTTCTTTCTTTCTTCTTTCTATTCGATTTATTCTTTCGAATATTTCGTTTCTTCTATCCTTGTCATCGCGTATAGATGGATCTTAGAAGCTTTAGTTTGAAGTTTTAGTATCGTATAGTGCTATTACTGTTATTAGAGAATTTTTGAATTAAAAGCTTTTAGAAATGGGGTTTTTATGATTCAAGTATTTTACCGTCAAGGAGTGTTGAGACTTGTTATTGGAGACGTTCGATAACTATTTTCTCATTTATTGATGCGAAAATGTATATTTTTAAGTCTTTGACTTGGGACGTCGATGTTCTTAACGGCCGACGAGAACCTTCCGTTCCATTGATAAGATCCTATATTTATATTACAAGTATATTTTTAACAGTTTTGAAATAGACCTACATATATGTTACGTTCTTTCTCCTAAGTTTCGAGGACGAAACTTTTTAAAGGAGGGGTGATTGTAACAACCCGAAAATTACCCAATTTTTCTAGTAAAAATATTTACTAACACTTTTCAGTAGAACTTAAGTTTTTAAAATAGAAATTTTTGTTCCGAGTCTTATTTTGAAATTCCGCGTTCGTATTTGGAATTTCTGAGATATTTCATGAAAAGACCGTTTTTAGTCATCTTTGACTTTTCTTGACTTTTAAGTCGTCTTTGACTTTTCCTTGACTTTTTTAAGTCGTCATTGACTTTTTCTTGACTTTTAAGTCGTCCTAAACTTTTCTTGACTTTTAAGTCATCTTCGACTTTTCTCGACTTTTCAGTCAACTTTGACTTCCGTTGACTTTTCCCGACTCGTCTCATAAGTATGAAGACCGAACTTTTATTTAAAAAAATAATATTTTTGATTTATTTTTATTTAAATTTATTAAGATTTATCATAATTTAATATAATTATTTTGAATTTATTCGGAATTTAAAGAATAACTTTTACGGTTTTAACCGAACGTCATTTAACTATTCCCGTCTCATCGTAAATCCCGAAACAAAAATCGAAACTCGACTTTGGCATGAGTCACACGCCCATGTCATCGTTTCCACTCACTGGAGATATTTTAATTGTTTCGATTAAA
>JAIUZE010012894.1:0-11065 GCA_022085475.1 Heliosperma pusillum | reverse complement strand
TGAAATTGTTGTTACGGAATTGACTCGGATTTTATAATTATATTACGATAATTGATTAAATATAATTAAAGATTAAGTTAATTAAACTAAATATCAAGATATTATGTTATTGTAATGAAAAGAAAGAAAATATCAAGGCTTAAGAGGGGAAAAAGAGACGTGTGAAATGGAGAGGAATCGGGTCTGTTTTTACGCGATTTGCGGAGTTTAAGTTGACAGACCGATAAAGTTACAAATATCTTAGATATTTTTATTAGTTTAATCATATTAATTAAAAGATCTAATATGAGGGGAAAAAAAGTGACATGGGGCGTATGACTCATGTCAAAGTCGGGTTTCGGGACTTAAGTTGACCCGGGAATAGTTAAATGACGTTGGGGGTTAAATCATAAAACCTTATTATAAATTCCGAATAAATTCAAAATAATTTTATTAAATTATCATAAATTCTAATAAATCTAAATAAAAATAAATCAAAAATATTATTTTTTTAAATAACATTTCGGTCTTCAAACTTATAAGGCGAGTCGGGAAAAAGTCAACGAAAGTCAAAGTTGACTGAAAGTCAAGAAAAGTCAAAGATGACTTAAAAGTCAAGAAAAGTTTATGACGACTTAAAAGTAAAGAAAAGTCAATGACGACATTAAAAAGTCAAGAAAAAGTCAAAGACGACTTAAAAGTCAAGAAAAGTCAAAGATGACTAAAAACGGGATTTTCATGAAATCTCTCAAAAATTCCAAATACGAACTCGGAATTTCAAAATACGACTCGAAACAAAAATTTCTATTTTAAAAACTTAAGTCGGCTGAAAAGTGTTAGTAAATATTTTTACTAGAAAAATTGGGTACTTTTCGGGTTGTTACATTAAGATTCCTAAATTTGTTCAAGACATGGATACGAGTCCAAGTATTTTGCTTAAATAGAGTGAGTCTATAGAGAAGCTAGAATACTAAAGTCTAAACAAATAAGTCTGCAATAGATCGCTCAAAGTTAAATAGAGTTAATACGAGCATTATACCCCACTTATACCTGGAGAACAAACCTGTTTGTGACTAAGGAATAGAGCTCATGAAGATATCCTTACACGAATTTTCTCATTTACACGTAAAGAAACAAATCTGTTTGTGGCTCATGGTGCTATCCTTCATGTAAATAAACGTATTTACTAAAGGATAGAGTGGGAGAAAATATGCCACAAACAAAGACAAGAGAAAATGTTCTTAAGTCATCCAAGGTCAAAAGCTTATAGTAAAAATATCTACTTTTATGATCTATGGGTTGGCGGTTATCATTTCCAAATTTAAAATTGTTACATAAAAGCCATGTTGTCTAAGATGGATTCTATATAAGTGAAATAACTTGGGTAGGTTTGGGCCTCCCCAAGATGAATAAAACTGTATTGTAAAGTATTACATATAAGTTAAAATATAACCATGTTTGAGATCCAAGAAAATTGCAACTACACCACGTATATGTATGACAAATGACAAAGATTTGATAAAAGTTACCTTTCTAAATGGGCATTTATGAGTAGACAAGTTGTTGTACAAAACTTAGGAGATCAATGTGTGAGAACACTCATGGCATAACAAGAGAGAATGGTTTCCTCGAATTGTCGAAGAGTCATGTTTATGCATGTAGTTAAGTGAGAGCTAGATCTATCATGTGTGGACATGAGGATTAGTGGGAGTGAAAAATAATCATGTATGGACATGAAGATTAGTGGGAGCAAAATATCTTCATGACTTGTATGTATGAGACATATCAATCATTAGGAATGATGTACTAACATTGCCTTCCGTGGAGGAATGTTTAGGAAGTCATTTCTAGATGAAAGACTTGGAAGAAGCATATTGTATCTAAGGCAAGAATATCTCTCATATCTCGTATGTAGGAGACATAATTGTCATTGGGAATGATGTAGTGACATTGGCTTTCTTGGAGGAGTGTTGAGAAATCATTTCTTGATGAAAGACTAGGAGTAGGTATCCAAAATCGATGGTGTTAGATGAGAGAGGATACACATGATTGCTAATGTTTCCGCCATTAGGCCAATCATATTTGCCAAAATATGCACATACCTTGATAAGTTGTATGCTTAGAGCATAACAAGTTGATAACAAGTAATCCACATGAGAGTCATTGGATAGCCTTCCAGAATGTTCATGATATTCTCGAGGAGAACTATGAGTTTATTCTTGTGTTTGGTAATAATAACTTAGTTGCGTGTTAAGTGTCACACAAACCCAAGTTTCCAAACCTGTAAAGGATCTGACAAAATCCAAGGCTAAATTTTGTTATATTAAAAGCGAATAAATAAAAAGGGATGATTGAAGTTTCAATCATTGAAAATTCTACAAGCAAATAGAGTCTTAGTACATAATGATGAGGATGAGGTGGAATAAGTAGACCCTTCCACCAAGATGCCCATCACGTGGTTATCGTGATAACAAGTGGGAGCATCTTTCAAGATTAAAGAGTCCAACTGTAGATAGAGATCTAAAAGTGTACTTAATTCATGTTATTAGGAATAGCGATGATTGGAAAGAAAAGGACCAATTCATAAAGTTGGAACAAATGGATACATAGTATATCCACCATCCAAGCTTTTAATTTAGACAAGATGACCATGAAGTGTCATGGACCTTGTATACTTTAGATTATATGATATGAAGCAATAATATTGTGTTGATTGTTCATATATGATAATCACATTTACCGTTTGAGTTTCTAAAACTCATTTTCGTGCTTTGTTATATCCAAATAGGTTGTAGTGACAACTTTGAACCCTATTAAAGTGAACTGGATTAACATAGCCTTGGCCCCTAGTTTCTTACATGAGGTGAAGTCTCAAAGTGACTGGAGTGTCATGCGATTGATGGCAAGTTCAAGTGCCATAGAGTCATATGAGATGATGATCGGTTCTGTCGCGGTCCCGAAACAAAAATAATTTACCCAGACTAAGCTAACAACAAAAGGAATGTAATTAGGGAAGTAGGGTGTCGATCCTCAGGGAGTACGTGTTACTTATGAATTGCTATGGATTGGTTTCCATTTAGAATCGAGTCACTTGAGTTGTTTGCCTAAACTATTAACATAAAATAAAATGACAAGTATATAAATGACGATATGTAAAGAACAAATATGTAAATTGCAAAACAAAAAATCCCAGAACAGAAGACATACCCGATCGGGTTGTCACGTACCCGATCGGGGAAACCCTCTGATCTGAATATCAACAACTAAATTCTATCTAAAGACGGTATTTAAATGACAATATTGAAAGTCTATCTAACCAAACAAATAAACCAGAGAATAACAATAATATAAACTATCTAGGAACGGAAATAAAAAGACGATAAAATAAACTATCTAGAAGACGATAAAGTAAACTATCTAATATTAGAAATAAAATGAAAATAAAATAAACTATCTAAAACGATAAAGTAAACTAACTAATCAAGTTGATATAGTGAAAGAGAAATACATGTAAAACTCATTAAAAGTCTCATAGATACCAATATTAGAATTACTTATGATTGTCTAGGCCTTGTAGCGGTATATTCCTTCCGGATTCGTACCGACCTTTTAGTGGGTCCTAACGTCCTTTCAGCATGGTTAAGTCACTAAACCCCTATTGATAGTCCTAATTCCTATCCCAACTCTCGTCATAAAGATAGAAATGACTAATACAAACAATTGCTTATGGCCACTAAACAAAGTTATAGAATTTGACACGACCAAAGGAAGAAACAATTTAGACGGTTCAATTGGTAACTACTCTTCTTTTAATTCATTTAACTCGTAAATCATTTCAAGTATTACAACTCTATTTATTTTATTTACGCAATAATAATTTTACAATATTAGAATTAATCTAATTTATATGATTATGTGTTTAAGTAAATTAGCAAGAAAAAGATGTATGAAATTAAACTATGAAATATAAATACTAAAGTGATTATAGTGATTATGTTAACAATGATTCTAATGACAATTTTTAGGATTATTTGATTAGGTAAATTATAAGGTGACATGCTAAACAATACTTTTGTTTTAACTAGATTAATTTTAGATTGATTTCCTAATAATAACAATATTATGAAAATGATACTAGTGAGATTATAATTCATGATGACTAAAATTGCATAAGTAAATTAAGATTAGAGAATTACCGAATTGGAATATGAGTATATAACAACGAAAGTAAGAACAAATATCCAATAACAAAAGCTAAGTAAACACTAGAGAAATACTAAGAAAACTATAAAAACTTGTAAGAAAGTGTGCTAAAAGATATGTAAAGATGATAATAGATAATTGAATTATTGTTGGATAAAGGATGCTTAGATGCTTGGATGATCATTGGCTTTTATAAGGCTGCATGGCTGCTGATCCTTCGTGCAAATTCGTACCCTAGTCAAAGCATTAAACCACCCATTTAAGCTCGGATTGAAGAAGAACCAAGTAACGTCTTCTTGCAGAAATACCCGATCGGGTAATAGGTAATCCGATCGGGTTTTTGTGTAATTGGAATTTTCCGTCTTTTCATCTTAGGCACGGAATCCTATGCCTTAGTCTTTGGTCAATGCACTACGGAATTGGGCTTGGGCTGATCTTCTCTTGACTTGGGTTGAGTTTTCTTTTAAAGTTCAAAGCCAAAATCCAAATTGAGTCCATTCGAGGAAAGATGTAGCGGAATCATAATCAAATCGTGAACTGGCTATCATCAATTCCTTGAAAACTCGTATCCTAGTGTCTTTGCTCCATAAAGTAGGAAAATATAGCAAAACCGCTTCATTTCCTATAAAACGTGTCAAAACACGCAAAACAACTAGAATAACAATATTAGCTCGTTAATCACTTAACAAAGTGCATAAATCGTATAGAAATCGAGCTAAAACAGGGGATAAATCAGTACAAAATATCACTTATCAAACTCCCCCAAGCTAAACCCTTGCTTGTCCTCAAGCAAATATAACAATCTTAACTAGGACAAGGGTAGCTAACAATGATCAATCTATCATACGAATCTCAAAAAGTAAGCTCTTAATAAGTAGATGCATAATAAGCCCACAGCAACAAGGACGAAAGAAAAATGCGAAACATGGTTGAGATTTACATAATGGCGCAGCATAGAAAAATATTCTTTGGACCTTTTCAGCTCTTGCATGATCTTTTTGACAATGGACTCTCACGGTACACTCATCACTCAAATTTTTGCAAAATAGGAAATATTGGTTCAAATTTGAAGTGACACTCACCTATCTACAACTTATAAGAATGTGCCCGCAGTCTAGTATGGTAGACAATCCAAAATCATTAAGTAAAACTAATCATGATCAAAATATAGTGTAAGAAGCACTAGAAAGGTAAAGAAGAGGCTTGGGAAATTTGGGTAAGAAAGTGAACAAACGATTTTGGTCATGTGAAGCTTAAAGTCAAGCTAGTAATAACCAAATGTGTAGTGGATACTCAATCCAATTCATACCAATTCCCATCAACAATAGTCAAAGCCAAAAGCAGCATATTGGCTTATTAAACATTAAAATCAAGATACGACTTCCCATAATTTTCTTTCTTTTCATTCATTTCATGGAAGCGTTTTTCCTCTTTTTCTTTCTTCTTTTTTTTCCTAGTCGGTTTCGAGCTTTTCTTTTTCCATAATTTTTCAAAGCTCTTTTTTTTTTTTTTTTTTTTTTTCTTTTTCTCTTTCACGTCAAAAACCGGGAATCAGTAATCCCGAGACAAGCTCACACCAAATGGTGGCATTATCATAACATCGCAAAATCATAGAACACCCCTACACATATAGTCGGTTACTAGCTCAACAAGGGTAGGCAAAGTTATAATGTAGCTAGAAAGAAGGGTGTTTTTGCGAAATGTCAACAAGAGATTGAATGGCTTCAAAATGTAGATCATGACAGTAATACTTATAGAAAATGAAATAAAAACCATACTTATGCGTTTTGATGTAACACAGACTATAAGGAGAAACTACTCACTCCTAAACTGGGATCGGGTTCAGATGTACCGACCACTGGAGGCTCTACCTTACAATATGAGAAGCTTGCCAAAGTCAAGATCAAGCTTAATTAAGTCCAAATGCAATTTCCTACCTACTGTGTACAAGACATCCCCATGAATGCATAATTCCTCATAATAAAACGAAACATCAGCTTATAAAAACTATAAAATGAGAAATGTAAGATGGAAATGATCTTTTCTTTTTGATTTTTTCTTTTTTGAGTTTTTCGATTTTTTTTTTATTAATAAAAACTAAAAAGAAACTAAGAAAATTAAAAGAAAAGAAACTAAAAAGAAAACTAAAAATCTAAATGCAATCCTAAATGCAGATCCTCCCCCAAGCTAAAACTTCACATTGTCCTCAATGTGCATGCAATTATAACAGAAACAAACCGAGAAACGGTTGATAGCACATGGAATAGAAAAACGACATGAAATTCTAATGGGAAAAGGACAAAACAAAACTAAAAATGTGAAAAATAAAGAAAAGAAATAAAATTCTTACAAAATGGTTAGCCTCCCCCAAGCTAGTATGAACAAGGGGAGGTCATCATCAAATCACAAAGGCCACCAGCCACGACCTCTCCTCTCAGAAAGAGGTGGCTCGGGTGCGGATCCAGAAGCATCTGCATAGTAGGTATCATCTGCAGAATGATAACTACCACGAGAAGGAAAGATCTCGGTTGGGTTGCTGGCTCCAAAGGTCTGATACTCTTCCACCTGGTGATCAGAAAAATCACCTCCATACCCTCCAAACCTCTCGACGCCATAGTCGGTTCCACAATAATCAGGTCCGGTTCGCGGCACACCTGCACCATAAGCAGCACCATACCTCCCCTCGGGCCAAGTATAAAAAGACGGGTGGGGGCCCTCGGGTCTAATCACACCTTGCCTAGCAAAGTGGTCATATATGGGGTGCAAAGCAAGCCGTTGGTCGGACTGAATTCTATTGACAGACAATGTTAAAGCTTCAAACATGGCGGCTACATCGCCCTCAGCATGGGTCGATTGAGAGGATGATCCAACCTCAGGGTGGATGGATCTAAACTGAACAGGGGGGTCAATGAGAGTAATATCCCCAACAGGAAGGTAGTAGGTAGGTCGAGGTAAGATAGCCTCACCCTCTTGAAGTGGAGGTCGCTGCCGAAGAAATGGAATTTGCTCTAATTCGGCGGTCAACTTGACCGAGTCACGGCCAGCTATCCTCCAAATCATATGGGGGTGAGAAGCACAAAACCAGTTGAGCTGAACAAAGTATGCATAATCTAACCCATTTCCCATCTCGGTGGGAGGTGTAGTCAATGCCCGAAGGTCGGTGGTGGCTTGGTTAAAGCCACAAACTCTCATAGCTAGGTGAGTAATAAGACCTCCATAGACAATGGCTGTGTTCTTGGGATTAACAGCTTTGGTCAACTGAACAGCAAAATGATACGGTATACTAACAGACCATGGTTCATCACCATCCACATTCAAAAATCCTCCTAACATTTCTAACTCTACTCGTCTCACCAAATGAGGTTCAGCACGACCCAAAAAGGTCCATCCCATGAATCTTTGCCAGATTCTAATGGCGGGATGATGTATATGTTGGTGTGGGACATGGTCCCAACGAGAGACAGGGTAAGTCGAAATAGCACTCCAAAGCAGGCTAACATCAAAGCCTTCCGGAGGTGAGATAACAGTGTTTTCAGTGGTGAGACCAAAATAACTAGCAAAGTTCTCCAAGTTCATACTATAATCATCATTGAACAAACGAAACCGAACTTGAGGCATAGTGTTTCTATTTCTAGACCGATGCAACTCGAATGAGCTCAAAAATTCAAGAGTTAATTGAGGGTAGGTCTCATAGCTAAAGTTCATGCTAACATGCATACCTAGACCCCTAAATAACACTTTAACATGCTCAAGAAGTTTCATATGCCTTAAAGAAGAAACATTGAGGAACTTTGTAGCCCTCATACCTTTGCTTTTTAGAACGCACCATTTTTGCCATTGCTCATGTGAGCTAAACTCTACATCCGGGAAACTAGGATCATGCATAGCATTCCCTTGATTTTCGGGTTGTTCATTAGCATCAAGCATTTCAATATCTTCCTCTTGTGCTCTACTACTCTCTCCTTGAGTGGAGGTTCTTGCCCTCTTTGATTTCCTTAGTGTAGGTGCCATTTTCTACAAATAACTAGTATTAAAACACTTCATTTGTAAACACAATTTGATAGTCATAAGTGTTATAATACTAAGCTTTAAGCACAAATTCAAGTATAGTGACCTTAGTAAAACATTGTCATGCTATCTTTTAAGCACAAATGGATGTTATAAGCATAGCAATATGTTAATTAGGTGAGCAACATATACTTGAATCATGAGTTTGACTATTACCTACGGTACCAATGCTAATTTATCATAATAAGATCATAAGTTCATAGTATAAGGCATGAATTCAAGCATCATACTACCACTTAAACAAAAGCTCTTAGCATAAAGTAAAGATGAGCATCCTAATTAGCAAATGAACATCCAAATCAAAGTAATCATCCTAATTAATCACTAGAATTCACTCTATAGCATGTAAGAATCATTAGAAATCCAAATTAAACAAGTTTTGCAATCAAAATCAAGCACCCCCAAATTGGAGTTAGGGTTTGTTTATGTTGGATTTCTGAAAAATATAGAGAGAATGAAGTAACTAAAGTAGAAATAACTTACTTGATGATGATTAGAAGTTACTGTTGATGAACTATAGGAACAAATTTTGCAAGAATAGACTAAGAATTGAAGGTTTTGAGAAAATTTTAGCTTTGAGATTGAAGAACACGGGTATAAGGCAGCAAGCAAAAGGGTAGCAAATGGGTTTTATAGAAGAAAATAGAGTAAAACACGAAACAGACCATTTACCCGATCGGGTAGACATGGATCCGATCGGGGAAACCTGCTGGTCCGTTTTTTATTTCTATTTTCTTTACCACTTGCTCTTACCTTTTGGCTATGTCCTTGAACATATTTACTAACCTTAGTAATCTTGACAACTTGTGCCAAGGATAGCTTCGTCTTATCTCAATAGGTCCTCCGATTCTAAGTACGAAAATCTATTGACGAAATATGCATAATAACAAGTAAAACGAAGAAAGTTTTCCTAACTATTACAACATAAAATCCAAAAATAAAGAGTCCAAATAAAATAGTCCAAAATAAAAATCATTGTCTAATAAGTAAAAGAGAAAATGCATAAAGAAAAAGAAAAGAAAAAAAAAAACGGGTTGCCTCCCGACAAGCGCATTTTTGAGTCATGCTAGACTTTGTTGTTCTATCCCCCCTTAAGCCTTATGAAGGGATTTTAGCTCCTAGTAGCTGGATTCGTCCTTGAAGTTCCTCATTTACCTTTTTGCCAACACCCATGGCAATCTCATTCTTCATTCTTCCGCAGCTTTGAAAGCCTCTAGGTCGCCATCTCCAACACTCAACACATCCCCCTTTTTGTCAAAGGTGGCACTTGATCCATCTATTTCAAATGTGATCCTTTCTCCTTTCACATCAATACAAACTCCAACCGTATTTATCAAGGGTCTCCCTAATATGATATGGTCATCCCTTTCTCCCTTTGAATATATTACATAAAAATCAACGGGGATGAGGAAGGTCTCCCTAATATGATATGGTCATCCCTTTCTCCCTTTGAATATATTACATAAAAATCAACGGGGATGAGGAAGTACCCAATCCGTATTGGGACATCTTCCACAATTCCTGCCGGAATATGCATAGATCCATCGGCAAGTTGAAGGCTAGTACTAGTGAATTTCATTTGTATGGGGCAATGTTCATGATAGACATCAAAAGGCATGACGTTAATTGAAGCTCCTAAGTCACACAATGCACCTCTTACCTTATGAAAACACATTGTGAAAGAGATGTTGAAACAACCTGGATCTTTAAGTTTGGAGGGAATGAGGATTTTCCTTCTTCAAGGTTAGGTTCCTTGTGATTATCCTTGGTTGCTTCTTTTTCCTTAGATATCTTGCCAATCCTTTCTTCTAACTTTGAAAAAGCTTCGTTTGTTGCCAAAGTTGCCTCTTCAATCCTTTCTTCCAATTTCCCTTGTGCTTTTATCATTGACATGATCAAAGCTTCGAGACGAGATGTCTCCTCACGTGTAGGGGCTTTGGTTGGTTTGGATAGTGTTGGATTGTTGCTAAGTTCATGGGGTAACCTATAAATTGTCTCCTTACTCTTTTCATTCCCAAGAGGGTGATCACAAGGTTTGTCACTAATCATGTCAATTGTGACAATTGATGGCACGTCTCTCCCTTGGGTATTATGACTAGAACTCGATGGGGTCAACTCCTCCACTCTCTTTTGGAGAGACAAAAAGGTTGATTTAAGTGAGTTTAAGCCGGAAAAGAAGTATGAGTACATGCGATGTTGGGTTTGGGTTACTTCCCTTAACTTGATATCCACTTTCGCTATGAATTGATCATTTTGAAAGGATGAGTGTGGAATTGGTTGAGATGTGTTAATAGGTTGAGTTTGGCGAATTGTGGGTGGAAGGGGTTTAAGGTTGTGAGTTTGTTCCCACATCGTTGAGGTATATGCCCTATCCCACCACAAAGTTCACATGGTGTTGTAATTGAGGTAAATGGATTGAAAACTTTGGGGCGATATAATGTGCTTTTTGGGGTGGTTTCTTTGGATTGACTAGGACAAGCTAAGGAAATTGTAGTGTCAACTTCATTTGAAGTTTCCACTCGACTCTTCTTTCGCTCTCCCCCTTTGGGTTGTGAACCTTCCCCTCTTTCTTTTTGTGATTTGGTTGATAGGTTTGACAAATTGCTTATGAACCTACGGTGAAAAGCGATGACAATCTCTTCCCACTGCATAGGTCTTGTTGCTTCCTTTAAGCGGCGGGTGAACCACCATTTTGCTTCTCCCTTTAGTGATAAAGGAAAAAGTGTTTCTCTAATTTCGTTTTGCGTGATATCCTCCCTCATAAAGGTTTGACAAAGTTCGCAAAAGGTTTGAAGATCATGAGACGGGTTTTCGT
>JAIUZE010012893.1:0-54289 GCA_022085475.1 Heliosperma pusillum | reverse complement strand
TTCACAACAAATACCTTTGGAGGAGGATCAAAGATCCCTCATTTTCAGGAGCAGATGTACCATACAAGGGAGGGTTTGTAATCTTATTATAGATGGAGGTAGTTGTACCAATGTGGCTTCTGTTACTATGGTTGATAAGCTGAAGTTGAGCACTCAAGATCACCCCCACCCCTATAAGTTGAGATGGCTGAGTAAGGGAGCAGAGGTTAAGGTGGATAAGCAATGCATGGTCCCTTTCTCCATTGGCAGTGTGTACAAGGATGAAGTATTGTGTGATGTGGTTCCCATGGATGCCTGTCACTTGCTATTAGGAAGGCCATGGGAGTTTGATAAAAGCTCCATACACCAAGGAAGAAGCAATACCTATTCTTTCAAGCATGGGAGCAGGAAGGTGACATTAGCCCCCTTGCCACCACACCAGAAGAGCTATGGAAGTCCAAGTATGGCTGAGGAATTTAGTGGAGTTGTATTTCTATCTGAGTCAGCAATGGTCAAGGAGTGTAGTGAGGAGCAACCTATAGTAATGCTGCTATCAAAGGAAGTTCAGGAAGAAGAGTCTAAGGTGATCCCTGCAGATGTTAAGCCCCTCATTGATCAGTTCAAGGAAGTGTTCCCAGAGGAACTTCCTGATGGCTTACCCCCTTTGAGAGGGATTGAACACCAAATAGACCTTGTGCCAGGGTCTGTACTACCTAATAGACCAGCCTACAGATGTGACCCTAAGGCTACACAAGAGCTGCAAAAGCAAGTTGGAGAGTTGATGAGTAAAGGGTTTGTAAGGGAGTCATTAAGCCCTTGTGCTGTGCCTGCATTGTTGGTTCCTAAGAAGGATGGGACTTGGAGGATGTGCATAGATAGCAGGGCTATCAACAACATCACAGTCAAATATAGGTTCCCTATACCTAGGCTTGATGACATGTTGGATGAGCTGAGTGGCTCAAGGTTCTTTTCTAAGATTGATTTGAGGCAAGGTTACCATCAATTGAGGATTAGGGAGGGAGATGAGTGGAAGACAGCCTTCAAAACAAAGCATGGCCTTTATGAGTGGCTTGTCATGCCCTTTGGCCTGTCAAATGCCCCAAGTACCTTCATGAGATTGATGACAGAAGTGCTTAGGCCTTGCCTAGGGAGATTTGTGGTGGTATACTTTGATGATAGCCTCATCTACAGCAAGAGCAAGGATGATCATTTGAGGCATCTTGAGACTGTGTTTGAAATACTTAAGGAGAGCAAGCTCTTTGGGAAGCTTGATAAGTGCACCTTCATGACTGAGGAAGTCAAGTTTCTAGGATATGTGGTATCTGGTAGAGGCATTTTAGTTGATCAAGACAAGATCATGGCAGTCCAGTCTTGGCCTATCCCTAGGAGTATTACAGAAGTAAGGGGATTCCATGGCTTAGCATCCTTCTACAGAAGATTCATTAAGGATTTTAGCACCATTGCAGCACCTCTCACTGAGTGCATGAAGACGGGAGAGTTCACTTGGACTGAGAATGCCTTACAGGCTTTCAAACACATGAAGAAGCTCTTGTGCAGTGCACCTATCCTCAGATTGCCAAACTTTGATTGCCTATTTGAGGTTGAATGTGATGCAAGTGGAGTAGGGATTGGAGCTGTCCTCATCCAAGAGAGGAAACCTGTAGCCTACTTTAGTGAAAAACTAAGTGGAGCCAAGCTGAACTATTCTACATATGATAAAGAGTTCTATGCTCTTGTCAGGGCTCTAAGGCATTGGAGTCATTACCTGAAGCCCAAGCCTTTTGTCCTACACTCTGATTATGAGGCATTGAAGTACATAGGAGGCCAACATAAGCTCAGTCATAGGCATGCTAAGTGGGTGGAGTTCCTCCAGTCATTCACCTTTTCTAGCAAATACAAAGAGGGCAAACAGAATGTGGTGGCTGATGCTTTGTCTAGGAGGTACACTCTGCTATCAACCATGGAGCAAAGGGTTCTTGGCTTTGAGTTCATGAAGGACATGTATCAAGAAGATCCAGACTTTGCAGAAGATTGGTTAGCACAGAAAGAGGGAACAAGAACCAGTGATTCACCCTACACTTTGCAAAATGGATTCTTGTTTAAAGGAAACAAGCTGTGTGTTCCCAGAGGATCTTATAGGAGTCTATTGATCAAGGAGGTACATGGAAGTGGCCTTGGAGGACACTTTGGGGTTCAGAAAACTGTGGACATACTACAAGATCAATTCCACTGGCCTAAGATGATGGGAGAAGTGCAAATAGTGCTCAGAAGGTGTGGAGTTTGTCAAAAGGCCAAGAGTTCTTTCCAAGCAGGACCTTACACTCCCCTACCAGTCCCCTGTAGGCCTTGGGAGGATGTAAGTATGGATTTCATAATGGCATTACCTAGGACAGCAAGAGGGAAGGATTCTATCATGGTGGTTGTGGATAGGTTCAGTAAAATGGCACATTTCATTGCTTGCAAGAAGACTGAGGATGTTGTGAGTGTAGCAGAGCTATACCTTGATGAGGTGGTGAGGTTACATGGAGTTCCAAGGACCATTGTGTCTGATAGAGACACAAAGTTTATGAGCCATTTCTGGAGGACATTGTGGAAACTGCTTAACACTAGGTTGTTGTTTAGTACCTCCCATCACCCTCAAACTGATGGCCAAACTGAGGTGACTAACAAGACCTTGGGAAGAATCTTGAGGTGTATAGTCAGCAAATCTCTCAAGGATTGGGACTTGAAGTTGGCTCAAGCAGAGTTCTCTTTCAATAGAGCTCCATCAGCAGCCACATGCCACTCCCCCTTTGAAGTGGTCTATGGTACTAACCCCTTAATGCCTTTGAGTTTGTCTAATGTGTGCAGGTCAGAACGTCCACTATGATGCCAAGAAGAGGGTGGAACAAATGTTAAAACTCCATGAATCAGTCAGGAAACAAATTGAGAAGGCTAATGATCTGTACAAGAAGAATGCCAAGGTTCCTAAGACCAAGAAAGACTTTGCACCAGGAGATCTAGTATGGATCAACCTAAGGAAAGAAAGGTTCCCTTCCAAGAGAAAGAACAAGCTAGAGCCAAGAGCAGATGGTCCTTTTCAAGTCATAGAGAAGATAGGTCCCAATGCCTACAAAATTGATCTACCAGGAGAGTATGCAGTCCATGGGACATTCAATGTTGGAGATCTTAGTCCTTTCTTTGAAGACTCTGAGGGAGAAGAAGACACAGGCTTGAGGTCAAGCCCTTTTCAACCTGGGGAGGCTGCAGCAGGAGCTCACCCAAGGGGCCTTGATGATCAAGCCACAAACAAGGCAAGCCTAACCCCAATGACCCCTCAGATGGAAGCTAGAGTTACAAGGTCCAAACAACAAGCTATGACAAGCCAAGACCAAGCCATGCCAAGCTACAACAGTGAGGGAGACAGTCCAAGACTCAACAACCCATGCCAAGCCCCAACACAACCCACATTACCCACACAAGACAGAAACAAAACCCTTCAGGCTCAGACAGACCAATTCACAAACCCTGTATCTAGGAGGTACACCAGAGCATCCCAACCACCCCCACCATGGCCTACCATCAAGCCAACCCACTAAGCTACAAGTTTGTCCAGGACAAATCCTTTTGAAGTCTAGTAAAAACCCATGAAACAGACACCCCAAGTTAGAGTCCAGCAAACCCATTAAAAACAGAGAAAGTACAAGGCAGTTTGTGGTTTCCTTTTGTTTAAGTCAACTTGTCCTCGTCCAAGGTAGGTCTTATCTATGTTCTAATAAGAGTAGGGAGTCCCAAGGAGCAGCAACACATCCAGGCAAAGCAACAAGGCAACAAGAACAACAGATTTCCATTTCAGGAAAACTCCAAAACTGCTTTATTTGCTTTTTGTTCAGTCTGTTTTTGTGTCCTGTGTCTGTTCTTTATAGTTGTTGAGCTCGTCCTATTATGAGGCTCTTAATTAGTGTCAATAGTAGTAGTTTAAATCCTAAGTTGGCCCTTGGATGATCTGTGCATCCAATGGCTCACAAGTTATCAGCCCCTCTATATAAAGAGGTCTTGTATGTTTGTTTGAGGCAGACTTTTATGAATGAATGAATTAAACTTTGAGAAATCACTCAATGTTATCAAACTTGTGCTAAGAGCTGTAGTTTGAAGCAAGCCTGATACATCTCCAAGGTGTTTGATCAGTGCCTTGTATTGTGAGTCAAGTTATACCTGTGCTTTGCTGTGGTTAACTTACTTGCTGTTGAGTTTAGTTTAGAGTGTTTGTGCTTTGCTGTAATACTTGAAAACTATCTCTAAATCCAGTCTTTGAGTCCTTTTCTCTTGTGCCTTGCTGTAGAGGATTGTCTCTAAGTCATATCCCCTGAGTCTTTCAGTTAAACAACTCAACATCCCTAAAACAATATCCCTTGTCACTTGTTTTGTTCTCAGTTTGAATCAAGTTCATCAAGCTTACTTAAAACTTGTGAACCTTAGTAGTTTACACTCCACGTACTATGGCCTGAAGTTCATAATATTTAAAGATACTGAAACTATGACCAGAAGTTCATAGTGTTTACATATACTAAATTATGGCCTGAAGTTCATAATGTTTACAGATATTGAACCCGTGACCTGAAGTTCACAATGTTTATAAATTCTCACATTTCATATAGTGAGCATTATTTGAGTATCATAATTAAGAATGAACTCGGGGTTATACATGAATATTTGCAACATATGAGATACTTTTGAAAGTTGATAATAATATCAAATTGATTCAGAATCATTCCCTGAAGCGAATGAGATGTCATGTTTTGAGTATGAAATATAATTATCATTCATACAAATAATGTAGTCATGTAGACACATTATCGTGTAATTGCTTAAAACACTATGTGTAGTATCTCGTATACAAGTGACATGTGATCAATTATTTAATATTATGAAAAGAATGATCACTATGATTTGCTGAGTTCACTATCTCCCCTGACGGGACTGATACATTATTAATTGAGATTAA
This sequence comes from Heliosperma pusillum, assembly GCA_022085475.1. Classification (NCBI taxonomy): domain Eukaryota; kingdom Viridiplantae; phylum Streptophyta; class Magnoliopsida; order Caryophyllales; family Caryophyllaceae; genus Heliosperma; species Heliosperma pusillum. The sequence continues at coordinate 49,326 of JAIUZE010012893.1, read as the reverse complement.
CTGAGATTATTCAAAGAATCAGTTATGATTTGTATCCCTATAAAGAACCATTTTGATGTATGGTTTGTGTCCATACTACAAGAAAGAGCAATGTATAATATTCCTTAAAGAAATATTGCGATATTATTTTAAGTCTTGCCAATATAAATAAGACATTAATTAGTGTCTCATGTCACATCTATTTTATCGGGCCAGATATAGAGGAATTATTTTGAATTCTGCGAAATTGCTAACCAGAAGTTTAGGATGTTAAATTGTCAACTAGAAAGTGGCGTGTCATAAATTATACTATTTAGACACGACCAAGTGCTTATGTAAGTTGCCATGATTTTTGGGTAAACTAAGAAAGTTGACATTAAATTGTTAAGATATGACGATTGAGGTCATCCGGATTAATATTATATCCGTTTTGATAAACCTGAAGTTTATCCTACAGAAAAGATAAGTGCTGAAACTCTCTCGTGTAGAAATTTCATTAAAGGCAAGACACTACAGTGAGATTGAGTATATTTGATATTGGAGATATAAACATTACTCAGAAGTTCAATAAAGAACTTAAATGTTCGTGTATGGATTGACACTCTATTGAATGGCTTGTAGCCACATAATGATTTTTTTGAATAGTTTTTGTGATCAGCAATCACATTTTGATTATTATATAAAATTGTTGATCTTCTAAATTGGGCATTGTGATTCAGCACATTAAAATCCAACTGCATTATATGTTACTCTCCGAAATATTTTGTTTTTGTACAAAAATGTCCATATAAATTCTCATCGGTAATATGAGAAATTGAGATCTAAGGTGGATATAATAATTTATTGCTCATTAAATCAATCTGTTATTGATAGTTTTTACCACCTTAGGGAGAGAATGATAAGGAAAAGCTGGTAAAAACGGACAAGTATGTTATCCTCAACTGAACCTGAAGTTCAGCGGTTTGTTTTCAATATGAAATACATCAAATAGAGGTTCATAAAATTAAAAATGATGGCATTCATTTAGTTACGAAGATGTATTACGATACCAGTTTGATCACCTTGTCTAAATGTCACATTACATTGGGATCTATGATTTAATTATAGACAGATTAGCCCTATTTGTGGTATAGCGTGCTATAAATTAGTCATAGATAGTATATGTAATGAAAATTGAAATTCTTGTCAAATTGAACAATAACCACACATGGAATGTAGTGTGGAAGTCATATCGGTTCACATATTTCAAATAATAAGAAAATGACAAGTATGAGCAGTTGGTACTCTTATGGAGTAAAGAAATTTGTATGTCCCTTAAGTGACATAGAAATCTGAATGATAATCGATGGCTTATATAGAAGAGGAATGGTACCATATATATTCAAATATCACTAATAAGTACTGACAATATCGCGAGATGTTGAAATTATATCGATATGGTTAAGGAACCGATATGCATTTGCGCGCGAAGTTTAATGGACTAGAAAATGGGATATTATATGCAAGTCCTAATTTTGATTGTCGACATATAATCTTTGATTATAAATGAGCTCATGGACCTGAAGTCCATCTATTGACCTGAAGTCAATTGAAATTATGAATATTGTAAAAGAAACTGTACAGTTTGCATTTTGAGTCATTATCATGTGCATATAGAGAGTAAGTTCAACATTGCATCTTAGTTTTAATATATACATTGTTATTATTGCATTATTGTTAGACTATGTTGTTTAGAATTAGTTACATATCATGTGCATGCACATGATTAATTATATTGTTCTACTTTGATAAATGTTTAAAAGGAGAAGTATATTTTACTCCTGCGAGGATATTTCCCTGAAGGAGCCTCTTATGAATGATTATCATTTGTTAAATGGTTGATCAATTGAGTTTTGAGAACTCGTGACGAAATATATAAACCTCTACAATACGACTGAAAGATCTCGTGATTAGTTCCAATATGGAACATCAAAACTCTTTTAGAGTTTATTTGACGTCTCAACCTGAAGTTTGAGCATATGAGAATTGAGATCTAAATGAGTTTCTTGTTAAACACTTGAAATGCGTTTATGGTCCAGAAGTATTATAACGATTGAAAAATAATGTAGTCAAATTCTACAATGAGAATGTCAATCCAATGGTTTAGAAAAGAAAATTACTGAAGGTATTTAGTGGATTATTATTATCCAACAATTTGATTGCTTCTCCCGTAGAGATCCAATATATGAATAATTGCTACACTCTTTTTCCCTTCGACTAGGTTTTTTTGTCCCAACGGGTTTTCCTATAAAGGTTTTTAACGGGGTAGCACTACAAGCGCATTATTGATATGCTATAGTAATGATTGTTGAGATGACAATTGTTTTAGACATAATATTATGTCATGTTATGAGAAGAATTGAAATTATTTTCTCTCATTATTGGTGTATTACCTTAAATGAAGATCAAGAGTTGTCTCATCCGAATTGTGAGTTCTAAAGCAATGTGAAGATTGAAATTATCAAGTATATGAAGATATCAAGTTTATCAACTACAATGGATTCTATTCAACGATCGAGAAGTTACGTCAAAGCATGATTCATTTGAAGTTATATACAGTCATGTTATCATCAGGGGGAGTAGCACGCGCTGCACTCTTTTTCCTTATCTATGATTTTGCACACTGGGTTTTCCATGGAAAGGTTTTAACGAGGCAACTTGTTATGCGTGTTTGGAGATTATTGTACTCTTTTCCTTCTAGTGTTTTTCCCATAAGATTTTTCTAGTAAGGTTTTTAACGAGGCATGTTCTTCAGTAATGGACATCCAAGGGGGAGTGTTATGAAATATTATTATATGGATGTTCATATCTTATAGGATACTAGAATATATTATCTTATGGAAACTCTACCCATATTGTATGTGTATATATATATATCCCTTATAATGGAATAATAACATAGATCTGTTTCCCTTACTTTCTCTCTACCTTCTCTCTATAATTATCTCTCCCTTTGTTTCACAACAGGTATAAGTTAGTAATAAATGAAAGTCTGAGTAGAATCTTAAATGAGAGGAAACATAAATTAAATAAGTTAGAATAGTTTTAGAGCCCATTTTTTTTCTTCCTTATTTTGAGCAGCCAATAGGAAGATAGAGAATGTTTCTACCTTTATATATAGTATATAATACATAAAAGGTAAATTTATAATATCGGGCAGGCATTGCTCGGGATCTAAACTAGTATATATCAAAAGTTTATTACAACTATCAATCTTTGTAGCGGTAAATTTCTATCAAAATTCTTCTAATATTTTAGTTGTTCATTAATTTTCATTATCTTAATTATCAACTGGAATCGTATCTAAGACCCATCTTCTAAACAATCACCTATTATGTAACTATGAAAAAATTTATCTTATGAATTCTGATGAGAAAAAGAAGAGACCAATCCCTATCTATTAAAACAACAACCACAAAGCTGAGTTGTTAACCTGTAGTTGAATGTTGAAAACTCAAAAGCAGAGTTTTCATTTCATCATTTAAGGCCCACGTTCTATTTGATAATTAATTACAAAACTAATGTATATTTCCATTACTCCAAATATTTATACAAACAAACAAAATAAATAATAAGTCATATGACAAGTAAAACATAAAAGATTTACTTAATCTTAATTCATACGCTTACAAAAATAACTTGATAATGACCTCAAAAAGAAACAAATAAAACAATTTACTGTATGTATATTAAACTTTAAAAAACAGTAACATAATAAAAATAAATGTTACTTAGTAATTTGAATAAATATAACAATTTGCTTCCAATAAAACCAAAATTAATAGGGAAAAAATTCTTTCATTGTACTCCTTTAATTCCATAATTTAAGTTGTTTTTTTTTAAAAAGTCAAAATATTCTTTTTATATGTCATTTTGCAAAACTAATACTGTACAACATACATTTTCCAATAGTTTTTATTTCTTGTGAAATAATTTAAAACGACTTATGTTATAGAACGGAGGGAGTACTGGCTAAGCCCATATAAATTTTGTCAACTTAACAATAACTTAAAAATTAACATTTTTCACTGGTAGACATTAGCAATGATGCGTTAATCATTGCTGTCAATTTTACTTATCCACACAATTGCACATGTTTGATTTATTTAAATATTTACCATGACCTATACAAAAAGACAACTTTTTAGTTATTTTTTCAGATATATATATATATATATATATATATATATATCTGAAAAATACTAATATATATATATATATATATATAGAGGCAAGTTATAATGAGTCCACCTTCAAAATTGAGTCCATGAGTCCTCATCTTGCCCTTTGGATGAAAGAGATGGAGGGACAAGATTAGAACAAGATGGAAGGCTAAGATTAAAAGAAAAATGGATGGACAAGATTAGAATAAAATGAAGGGACAAGATTATAACAAAATGAGTGGATTTTATTGACTTCCACCCACATTACGAGTGTAACTTTAACATTTTTTTTTGTAACTTCAGTCATTACGAGTGTAATTTCAACCTTTTTTAGTGAAACTTTAAACCAAAATGTGATTTCGACTATATAAATTTTAATTTATGTAAGTTTATGATAAATTTATGTGTTTTTTGCCTTTTTATGAGAGTAACTTCAGTCATTAAGAGTGTAACTTCAACCATTATTTTTGTAACTTTAAATTAAAATGTGATTTCGACTATATAAATTTGAATTTATATAATTTTTAAACAAATTTATGTGATTTTAGTTTTTTATGAGTGTAACTTTAATTCTTAATTGCGTAACTTTAGTCTTTTCTAGTGTAACTCATGTTTAGGTAACTTTAGTCTTTTCTAGTGTAACTTCAGTCCTTAATAAGATAACTTTAGTCCTTAATTGTGAAACTTTAATCCATAATTGTGAAACTTTAGTCCATAATGGTGAAACTTTAGTCCATAATGGTGAAACTTAGTCCATAATGGTGAAACTTAGTCCATACTGGTGAAACTTAGTACATACTGGTGAAACTTTAGTACATACTAGTGAAACTTTAGTCCATACTAGTGAAACTTTAGTCCATACTAGTGAAACTTTAGTACATACTAGTGAAACTTTAGTCCATAATTGTGAAACTTTAGTACGTACTAGTGAAACTTTAGTACATACTAGTGAAACTTTTGTATGTACTAGTGACACTTTAGTTAATAATTTTGAATCTTTAATCTATAATGATGTAACTTTAGATATAAAAACAACCATTACACTCCTCCTCCATCATAATTTTGAATCTTTAATCTGAAAAAGTGACGGTTTTCCAAGCCCAAAAAACGAGATTTGAAATAATCAACCATCACCTCTAACAAATACATCCAACAAACAAACATAAAAAAAAAACAAGATTTGAAATAAACAACCATCACCTCTACCAAATACATCAAACAAGCAAACATAAAAACATAACAAGATTTGAAAACAAAAAAAAACTTCCCCAAATCTGGAAAAACGAGTTTGAAAAAAAAAAATTTAGTTTAATTTTCAGATCTGAAATGAAAAGACGATATATGAAATAAAAATAATACAATAACCTTCCTTTCCAACCACCACAAGAAAAACGAAAAATGAATTGGTGGTGGGTTTTTTTGTAACCTTTTTTTTCAAATCTATAAAATGGTGGTGAGTTATTTTTTGTTTTTTTTTCCAGATCTAAAGGGTGGTTGTGGTAGTTTGGGTTTTTTTATTTTTAAATATAAGAATGGTGGTGGTGGTGGGTGGTGGAAGATGGCATGAGAAAAGGGACGAGTGGCGGCGCAGGTGGGGGTGGCGGCGGAGCAGCATGGCTGCGGCAGGAGGATGGCAGGGAGGAGCGGCGGCGTTGAACATGGCGGCGGAAGGAGGACATTGAAGGAGAGAAGGAGGAAGGTGCAGAAAAGGAGGCGTGGGCCGTGGTGGGGTGAGTGAGGGGTGGTGGTGCTCACGGGTGAGAGAAGGAGGTGAGTGAGGGTGTGGTAGTGCTCGGTGGGTGAGGGAAGAACGGTGGCGGAGGCGGAGGCGGTGGCGCTCGGTGGGTGAGGGAAGGACAGTGGTGGTGGTGCTCGGTGGGTGAGGGAATGAGTTGATTTTTTTTTTTTTTTGAGAGGTATGTAGAGAGAGAAGAGAGGTAGAGAGATAATGAAAAATGTGAGAATGAGAGAAATGGGGTGAATGAAGGATATAAATACTAGGGTTTGAAGCAGATGATTGTGTGTATCTCACAATCTTGGCCCTCCATTTTGTTTTAATCCTAACCATTCATTCTCTTAATCTAAGGGTTTGGATTAGGACTCAAGGACTCAAATATAGTAGGAGGACTTATTTGAACCCACCTCTATATATATATATATATATAGATCTAGGATCCGGTGAAAACGACCACTCGGTGCAAAAAGTGGAAACGACTTACTTCAAATACTAACACTATGCTTTTTCAATAAAAAGAAAAGTCGCTGACATTACTAATCCTATTATTAACGTCCCACTACCCCAAAGGCCCAAACCCAAATGTCCTTCATCTCCATCCACGACCACCAACAGTCGCCGGCAACCACCACCATGAAGAGATTCCGACTGGCACCACCAGAACTAGCCGCCGGCAAACAACAACATCACCACAGACGCCAACTCCCCACCTTCTTCAAACCCAAAAAAACCGCTTATCTCCCCCTTCACCACTAATCTGATGTCGTCGTCGGTGACGGCGAAGACCATCGAGCATCCCCTATGCCAGCACAACTACGACGACACCATTGAGCCCAAAAACCCCTAAAATTCCCGATTATTAAACCCAGATTCGCATATATTTATTCACCTTATTATATCTACCATCCTTGAGTTCCTCAAACTTGTTTCTTCTCAATCTCTCTCCGCCCTATTATTCGTTGGACATATCTACAAATCTCCGGTGGCGACTCTCGCCGCCCCTTCTTCTACCTTACCACCCAATAAAAGTCAACTCATATCAATGTATCTACTGTAATCTTTGATGTACCTAGCCACTATTATAGTGTATCTTAACATATATACACAAAATTGGTTAATAGGTACAGTAAATTTGGGTTGAGGTACATCAATATATAAATGCGTGAAAGAGTTAGGAAATGGGAAGAGGTTGTTGGGTTTGTGATCGTCGCCGATGACAGTGACCGATGGTAAATGGGGTAGGCGGTGATGGCAGGTGATGAGGTGGTGATGTTGTAACTGTTTGGGGTAAGTGTGAGGTGTTGCCGGTGATTTCCACGACTATGGTGTCGGTTGGTGACGCCGAAGGCGATGGTGCGTGCTCAAGCAAGGTGGTCAGGATGTGTTGTGTTGTTTATAGTCAAATGTGTAGGGAATTTGTCAAAAGGGGATAATGACTTTTACGTACTGTGTTGGGCCTTGTACCTTCTGTTTATGGGTTTTAATTATATGATTGTAGTACATTTCCACTTTTTACACCGAGTGTTCGTTTGCACCGGATCTTACCTCTATATATATATATATATATATATATATATATATATATATAGGTGGGATCCGGTGAGTCCATCTAAATATTTGAGTCCGTGAGTCCAGCAAACAATATCACAGAATGTACTAAACAATATCACTGGTTATACTAAACAATATCACGAAAAAAGAACAAAACAAAAGGGTTAAAAATATTGTATGTCATATTACTCACCGTCGACAATGGCCACCCACCCACCACTACCGGCGACATATTAAAGTACCTAGATGACACAATTAAAGAATTATCCACCATCGATGTCACCCATTTATCCCATGTTTTCTTTCCAATCTCCATATTTCTCCACTCATACACATTACTCCTCGGAGCTCACACCACCGCGCACCACCACCAATCACAATAAAATTTGTCTTTGTCATTGTTAAATTAAGGGTCTCGTCGTCGGCTATGAAGAAGAATGACAGAGGCTAAGATGCTAATTAGAGAGGTCCCATGAAACGCCAATAATAGTGATGTGCTAGAAGGTAAGGGAGAGAGAACGATAGTGTATATCAGAGGTTCGGTATTGGAATCGATTGATGTGAAAAAAACTATGAGAAAAAGAAGTTTGTCATTGCAGGTAAAATTTGTTCATCAGTGGTGTGATATTATACAGTATAACATGTGATATTGTTTAATACTTCCTCCATTCAACTCCACTCTACCACTTTTTTTTTTGTACACTATTCACAAGCGATCATATAATTGCAATTTTCTCTCAATATATAAGTAAAAAATATATTCATGTGTGATCTTGTTTGATTCGTCTTTACGAGTACATTATTAATATCTAACTTTTATAATTTTTGCAAATACATAGCTAACGATATTTACCGTGTAAAACCCGTCTCGGCAAATGTGAAATTTTTTTTTGGTAGAGTGGAGTTGAATGGAGGAAGTATAACTTGTGATATTGTATCATGGACTCACGGACTCAAAAAGATAGGGTGGACTCACATGATCCTAATTATATATATATGAGTTCGGATGAGTCCACAAATTTGGTTGAGTCCCTAAGTCCTAATCTAAGCTACTAAATCTTACAAGATTAGTGGTTGAGATTAAAAGCAAAAATACACTCACCCAACATGTAATTAATGCTTTGTCTCTCCTAATTTCAATTCCCAATTCACCTAATCAATTGTTTCCTCTTTCTTATCAACTAATTTATTAAATTAATAAGCTACAATTTATATTTCAAATATTGAAAAATTGGATTGAAAAAACGAAACTTTATCCCCGCGTAAAATAGAAGCGGGTTTGTAAAAGTCTTCGTAAATCTTCATACGGACTCCGATTACGACGAAACAAAAGCCTAAATTTATTATTTTTTCGAGGCCAACGCAATGGTAATATTTCATATAGCACTGAGTTTTCGAAATTTTCAGTACTGCTCCGCAAATTGGGAGTTACACTATATCCGCTTAAAGTTACACCCAATTTACTTGAAATTATATCATATCTATTTCAAGTTAATTAATTAATTTACCTATATGTACTTGAATTTACACCGTATCAATTTAAATTATACCATATTTATTTAAAGTTACATCATATCCGTTTGAAGTTTCAACCAATATAAGTTACTTGAAATTATATCATTATTTACTTGAAGCTAATTAATTAATTTACTCAATATATGAAGTTTCATAGTATTTACTTGAAATTACACCATATCTTAATTGAAGTTACACTCTAAACTTTTTAAAGTTACATTAGTTCTACTTGAAGCTGATTAAATAATTTACTTATATACTTGAAGTTTCACATTATTAATTGAAGTTATTTGAAATTACATCATATCCTATTTGATGTTACACCATATCCCATTAAAGTTACATCATATTTGTTTAAAGTTACAAAAAATCAATTTGAAGAACTTCATATTTGTATACCATATCCTTTTAAAATAACACACTCTAAAACTTGAAGTAACACACTCAAAAAATTGAAGTAACGCGCTCTATAATTAAAGTTACATAAGCCAACATTTGAAATTACACGTTGTACAATTAAAGTTACACACTTTAAAAATTGAAGTTACACATCATATGCTTAACGTTACACACTTTAAGAATTGAGGTTACACATCAAACACTTATAAGTTACACATTCCTTGATTGAAGTTACACATAAAATTTTACAAAAACTATCTATATGGAGCTTTTCCTTCGACCTCGTTAGATGTCAGAAACTCAACCAACATGATTGTAAATAACCGCATCTCACATCATACATCTTCATTAAGGGTTGTACGAATGTTAATCTGCAACAAGAAATATGAAAAGATAAGTATTTAATCAACACGGGAAGAAAACAAAAAGAAATAAGAAAAATGCGATTGAAAATTGAGAAGCTGTAAATTCACAAACACAATCAAAGCTTAGCAAGTAACAAAAATTCTCTGAAAATCTAGCCACTAATAATAATAGTACATTCAGGTAGAGTCCAAAAGATAAGTAAAATATTTATTCTATTATATGAATTTTAACTTTTGCGTAAAGTAAAAGCGGTTTCTTAAATAGCTTCTTAAATCTTCATACGGATCCCGATTAAGGTGTAACAAAAACCTAAATTTATTATTTTTTCGAGCCCGTCGCAATGGTAATATTTTTGTGTACCATTGAGTATTCAAAATTTTCAGTACTGGTTGGTAATATTTCGGTCTATTATTATCCAATTTTTTTATGTCAACAACATGAGATAATTAGTCACTTTAGCAAAGATAAATATATAATAAAGAGATGATTGAACAAATACGATCTACGCCTTTGTAAATTTCAATTGAAAAAACTAAAATTTTAAGTGCAATATAAAGAGAAGAAAGGATTGAAACAATGATTTAAAACAATGATAAGAGAAATAATCAAAATCATACCTTAAAGTGATGTAGGCTCCATAGATGTTATTCAGAAGTTGCAAATTTTATATTTTTGATGCCCTTCATTCAATCTCTTGTTGAAGATGATAAGACAACAGGAATTGAGAGGGTTTTCTTTATTCTTGTGTTTTTGTTTATAAAATGGCAGTGTTATTAAAGAGTTTCATACATGAGTCCATCATGATATATCCATCGTTTTTGATATGATGCTAAGGTGATTTTTTTTTTTCAGATTTGGTAATGGTGTGTTTAAGATTGATTTTGAATGTAATTTGATTTGATGAGAGAGGTAGAATGAATTAATTAGGATATAGGGAATTGAAGTTATGAGAGAGAATAATTAATTACTGCATAGGGAGTGTGAAGGTGTGTTTGTTTTGCTTTTAATCACAACCATCCATTCTCTAAGATCTAAGGGTTTAGATAAGGACTCAAGGACTCAACTTAAAATGGTGGACTTACATGATCTCATTTCTATATATATATATATATATATATATATAGAGGTGGGATCTCGTGAGTTGAGTTCTTATGGTGAGTTGGTACTACCAAAGTGTTATTGTAGTGTTACTCTTATGTTCTCATAATTCATTTTTATGCTGATTATATTACTTTTTGATTTTTCTTTACTTTTTTTACCCCATATTATCATAGTGTTACGATTAAGTTATTTTTTGTACTTTTTTTTTGTTACCATGTGTTATTCAAGTATTATTCTTACGTTATTTTTCTTTTTTTACTTTTTTTTGTTACCGCGTGTTATTCTAATATTATTTTTACGTTTTTTTAGTCTTTTTTTTTGTTAGCGTGTGTTTTTCTGTGTTACTCTTACGTTATTTTTTTAAAAATTTTTTTGTTACTGCGTGTTACCCAGTTACCCTTACGTCATTTTTTTTACTTTTTTTAACTGCATGTTATTCTAGTGTTAATTTTACGTTTTTTTAATAAAAAAATTTGGTTGCCGCGTGTTATTCTAGTGTTACTCTTATGTTATTTTTTTTACTTTATTTTGTTATTTGTACTATTCAAGTGTTACTCTTACATTAATTTTTTTTTTTGTTACCACGTGTTATTTCAGTGTTACTTTTATATTATTCCGGTGTTATTCTTGTGTTACTGTGCTGTTACTCCGGTGTTATTCATGTGTTATTGTGTTGTTACTCCGGTGTTATTCTTGTGTTACTGTGTTGTTACTCCGGTGTTATTCTTGTGTTACTGTGTTGTTACTCTGGTGTTATTGTTGTGTTACTGTGTTGTTACTCCGGTATTATTCTTGTGTTACTGTGTTGTTACGTACTCTGGTGTTATTGTTGTGTTACTGTGTTGTTACTCCGGTATTATTCTTGTGTTACTGTGTTGTTACTCTGGTGTTATTGTTGTGTTAATGTGTTGTTACTCCGGTGTTATTCTTGTGTTACTGCGGTGTTATTCTTGCATTACTATGTTGTTACTTTGGTATTATTGTGCTACTCCCGTGTTATTCTTGTGAGGCTTATAGAGTACAATAATACTCCTTTGAGACGAATTAAAACGAGACAAATAGAATGTTACTTGAAAGAGTTGGGCAAAACATTTTTTTTAATTGTTACTCTTAGTAGTCGTCGCAATTCTGAGTCCACCGCACTTATTTTATCTCAGACAGCCACCATCACCTGGGCGTTCGCTAACCGCCAGTCAACTTCCGGATGAACTCCGGCAAAACCAGTTGATCTCGTCTACCTTATTGCTACGCATCTTTCTCTCTCCTTCAGTCTTTTCACTTTCAACTGCAACGATCTAACGGAAAAAATCGAATCAAAATTTGAATCAACCACAAGAGCTGAATTTCAATAACTAAAATCAGTATCGACTAACCAATCATATTACAAACACTTAGTCATATTCAGGAACTCACAAACATGCTGCAATTCAAATAATTTTTCTAGAAACTCACAAATTGAACTCCAATTATGTCAATTAAGAACAAAATCAAATCATTCAAAATAGAGTAAAATCATAATTACCTGTTTAAGATCATCAGCAACACAAGGAAACTTTTTAAGCAAAACCTTAGCAACATCTACAGCCTAAACAATTCATCATCATATGAAAAACAACAGTCATGTCATAATTATCATCATCGTCATCGAAAATTCGCAATTTCGTTGATTTTCGATGCTTACTTTGCTTCTATCCCCTTTATACCTTTATCGACTTTGTTTGCGATCGTCTTTTTCCGGCGACTACAATACTGCAAGATTTCTCTTTCCTCGTACTACTAGACGACTAAAACTACTGCAAGAGTTCAAAAAAGATGTAAAAAAAATATAAACAAGATGATATGAATTAACAGGGAAACCATGTGATTTTAATGTAATTACTCCATATCTGTACAAATTTGCAACGAAGATGTAAAAAAGATGATAGAAATTATATATGCAAAACTCAAAATCAAATCTCAAATATATAATTACATTGGCGACAGAGTAACTCGTATGAGAAGGAAATCAAAGGTCTGAGCTCCGACGATGTGCAAGGCTGAGAAAAAAGAGAGACGGACTCGCCGGAAGTGGGAGAGGCGACAACTGAAACGACGGAAGTGGTCGAATTCGTTGTTAACAACAGTAAGTGGTGACCGGAATATTAAGTTCACCGGCGACGGTAAACTAGCGCATGATCGCCGACGAAGTATATAACGGAGCTCCGGCGTCAGTTGGTCAGGAGTAAGAGTAAAGTTATGAGTGAGTATTGATGATTGTGGGGTTATGCGTTGGACTTGGGAGTAAGGATTTAATATATTATTGAGTCAAAAATGTCAGCCGTTGATTTCATTGTATCCAATGGTTCACATTTGTGAGTACCAACTCACCATAAGATATTAGACTTACAAGAACCTAATTCTATATATATATATATATATATATATATATATATATATATATATTTTGAAAGTTTCTTGTACTCGTATAAATTACACAAATTCTCATTAAAGACGGTGTAAATCCGTCTTTGTTGAAGATGGATTAAATCTCCTCTCATAAGAAGGCAATATGTTTCCATTTAACTCTCCAGTTGTCCTCCCACTTGCCTCATTGTAAGAAGGAATTAGACCCGTTTTCATTAAAGACAGATATGAGCCGTCTTCAACGAGACTTATTGTATAAATTATTAGAACGAGTCTTAAAATATTAATGCGTGGACATCTGATCTTAGTTCAATAGGTCGCAGCGAACAAGAGCAAGAGGCCAATTCCATGTTGTGACTTGTGAGGGTCAAATAAAATTAAGGTCCTACTTAGTATTTGTTTTTGCAGTAGGTCTTGCTTGCGACGGATCGGATCTTGCGACGGGTATTTTGTGAGAGAAAATGGGTAGAGGGGACAAGGTGGGCACCCCCCATGTGCTTCTCCACTCACCCTTGATGGGTATTTTGTCAGAGAATATGGTATCCGTCTTAAGCTTGCGACGGATAGTGTCCGTCACAAATGAGAATTTGCGTTGTTTTTGTATGTGAAGCGGTCACGTTCTTCTTGTATCTTAGTTTATCGCCTCTTGGAAGCCTTTTTTTCTTCTTCAAAATAATGAATTAATTTATATTTTGTAGTTTTGTATGACCATTTTAAACACAATAAATTCTTATAAAATGACATATATATATGAATTCAATCTTGCGCACCTCTTTGTTATTCAACAGTTGGAATTTAAATATGTTATCCTCGCTACAAAGTAATACCTCATCTTGTAATTATTCATTTCATATAAACTGACCTTACTTTTGTAGCCTTTAGTTTATTTTCACCTTTTTATTATTCTTATTCAAATATTGTAAATTTGGTTATGAGATAAAAAATTATTTAATATTTTGAACTTTATATTTAATACGCCATATATCATTTCATAAAATATTTTGTGTTTTTAAATCTAAATTAGTTAGATTTTTTTTTTTATCTTTTTAGTTTTTCTATTACATTTTTTCACTTAACGATACTTCGTATTAGATAATATTATGTTAGTTCATTAAATAATAGTATTTGTTAAGAATTATTTAGTATAGTATCTAGAATTAAAAAAAAGTAATGAAACAATGAGCCATGAATAAGAAATTAACACCCTTCGTGTAATTGAAGAGATGTATTTGAGAATTGAGCTTAACAATGAGTCGTGAATAAAGTAAAAACTCTTATTATGCATAGATTATGTCTTATATTATACAATTAAATACTTAAAAGAAACTTTACGTAAGTTTATCATCAAATGTTAAACTCGCTCTTTATATTTATACTAAATGGATAAAATATATAGAAATTTTCAAACATGTCATCAGGATCTTATTTTTATTTGATTTAATAGTCAATATACTCATATATGATTATTATTATAAGTGTAAATTTATACTCCCTCCGTTCCGGTTATTTGTCTACCATTTTCATTTAAGGGTTTCTCATTTATTTGTTTACATTCTTATATTAGGTTGGTTTTTATGAGTAGTTTGATCTCTCAATTAGACTATTGTCCACTTGTAATTCTCTAAGTATAACTACAAATAATCCTCTACTATTTTCCTAATCTTTGTGTCAAAAACAAAGGTAAAGAGATAACTAGGACAGAGGGAGTATCAATTGATATCTTTGATATATGTAATGTCTATATACCTTCTGCTGCATTTGATTTATTATACAAATATTTTCATATTATCACTTAACTCAAATTTAAGGATAACAAAAATGGGACTAGGATTGACATTTTCCCATAGTTGGGCTAAATTTAGCCAAGCCCCAAGCTATGGTGCATTTTGACAATCAATATGGTCCAACTTATTAACATTAAATTATATTTCCACCATTTTTTAATCTCTTTAATTAGTCCATACAAAAAAAAAAGAAAAAAACAAAGCAGCCCCACCACTCATATTATATTTGCCAAATTCTCATTGAAGACGGACCAATTTCATCTTCAGCTGAATACGAGGCGTTTGTGACCAGTTTACCGACAAAATATAACCATGTGACAAACAACCAGTTATAGCTTATCGTTAAAATGGTCACATTTGGCTCGTCTTAAGCTGAGGACGGAAATGTGACTGTCTACAGCAAGACTTATTGATTATATTTTGTCGTATATGAAACATAGTGTACATCAAATGTCCCAAACCTTGTAAGAGACTTATAAATACATCCACATTTCCTCGTACATTTCACCCTTGATTCACATCCAAAATTCCACCATAACAAAACTATATATCCCATAATAATAAACATCTTGTTAATCCTTAAGATTAGCATCAGTAATTAATCAAGATTATTTGCATGGCAATCAGCTTGTTAAACTATGCAGTATCTGACCTTTGCTTGGGAAAACCAGCACTAAATTCACTCCCTTATTCCACATCAACTATTGCTGATGCTCTTTCTGCAATCAAAGCTTCTCAACATAATTTTATTAGCATTTGGTCTTGTACTCACCATTTAATTGCTGACAAAATTAGGGATAATCATAATAATAATAATAATAATAATAATCATAATTATGAATGTGAATGTGTTGGGAAATTATGTATGGTTGATATAATATGTTTTTTATGCAAAGAAGAGAATTTGAGTTCACCATCTTCAGCACTTTTATCTCCTATTTCTGCCATTATTTCTAAGGATTCTTGCTTAGTCAAGCATGTCGATCCTTCAACTAGGTATGTATGCTCCCCTCAACTTTTTATTTTATTACTTTTCTTACTAGTATTTTTTTTAAGTTTTTAAATATTTTGTTTCTACTTTTTATTTGATTTTTTTTCTTCTAATTCTTAATTAGTTTTGTTATGTAATAATCTGGCTTG
Organism: Heliosperma pusillum; assembly: GCA_022085475.1. Taxonomy (NCBI): domain Eukaryota; kingdom Viridiplantae; phylum Streptophyta; class Magnoliopsida; order Caryophyllales; family Caryophyllaceae; genus Heliosperma; species Heliosperma pusillum. The sequence continues at coordinate 33,151 of JAIUZE010012893.1, read as the reverse complement.
ATCAACTTGCGTCTATTTTAATTAGTTATATATTCAAAGTCATTGAACTCCTAGGAAAAAAGAAACTTCATTAGGATAACCAAACAAAAAAAACGCAATTCAGGTGAATTTTAATGTAGAAAATTAAATCATTTGAGCTGCAAACTAATGGTTGATTTTATTTCTTCTATGAACCAAACAGTCCCTTTTTTATATTTGATATATTTAGGTGTTAAAATAAACTAGGTTAAGTCGATCTGACTTCAGAGAAATACAAATAAATAGTTTTAATCTATGTAATAAAATTGCACGGATATACTATCAGAGAATTTGTATTAGTATAAATAAATACGGAGTTTTACTGTATTTAAGCTAACTCTGGCCAAGTGTTGGACTCAGTGCTATTATTACAAAATCGACAGTTACCGTTTGTTGATGGGTACAAATCCTGTGACAAAGTATGTGAAGAGTAACACATGAAGTGTGTGATGCATAACACGTGAAATGCGGGTGAAGCATTAACACATGTAAACCCATGCTCATGCAATCAGTTTAGGGCTGAGCAAAAATTCCGATTATCCGAACCGATTCGATATCCGATCCGTATCCGATCCGAAAAAATGGATACCCGATCCGAAAATGATATTCGGATCGGATACCCGATACGAATCGGATATCGGATACCAGTCTAAAAAATTTCGGATATCCGATCCGATCCGAAACTTAACTTTTTTACATTTTTTCCAAATAAAATTGAAACTTACCCATTACTTTTGGGCCTTCAAAATCCCCGAATTCACTTGTTTACAACATTGGCCCATAATACACCTTATTGTACCTTATATATATACTCAGCCATTTTTTCAACCCTAAATGTTGAATTCATTTTAACAGACAAGAAATCAACTCACTTCCTCTTACTCCATTAAATATACTAACTTCCGTCTTAAAATTATGATTGTGACTTTATCTTTCCCATAATGATGAACCCCATTAATATTATCTTCTCTTTTATTTTACCCAAATTACTCTAATCAACATGAATATTATGACACAACTCTCTCATTCATCAACTCTTATATTCAAAGCTTTATTTTAGTTACAGTTGCTTTTTCTTCTCTCCTGATTTCAGAGGCAGAAGAGTTTTTATTCCACATATTTACGGGAATGAGGGAGTCTTGTGTTCAATGTTGTGTTGACAGATCTAAGTTTATTTTAATTTTTCTAAATCGAGGAGTTAATTTAGTTCAATTTACGGATAGAACTGATATGTTAAATTATTATATGTAGTGAAGTTTTTTATAAAATATTTTTTTTTGAGCAAAAAAGACATTTTCTAAGATTTTTTAAGAAAAATACACCTACTGAAAAAAATTTCTCAAAAATTGGATATCCGATCCGATTTTTTCGGATATTAAAATCGGATATCCGAAGCGTTTCGGATCGGATATCGGATAGTAAAAATTTGAATTTTTGGATCAGATATCCGATCCATGCTCTGGCCTAAATCAGTTAACTTTATCTTCTTAGCTAAAGTCGATTTTTTTTATATTAGCTTGATTTAAATAAAAAAATGAAAGAAATTAATAAAATAAGATTATTGTACGTTGAAATTGAAAGATAAAAACCCACAAATATTAAGTCTTCATGACTTCATGTGTTTGGCCTATAGGGGCTTGTAACAAAAATCACGATTTTTTTAATTGGGTACACGTTAATGATGTAAATGAAGAGTTAAAAATGTGACTATGGTTAGATTCATTGCATTGGTAATTTCCAGTTGTCAGGTTTGATTATTTCACATTATTATTCTACTTAAGGAGTGTGAAACGCATGATCATTAAATTATTGAAATAAAGTTTATCTTTGACTAAATAAATAAAGTTAATTAATAGGGAGTACTACTGTACTATTCCTAGTAAACTTTCTAAAATACTCCGTCCGTACCCTTTATGTAAAGTGACAAGCTAGTTTAAATGAAATTATAAACTCGAGTAGTTAAGATCTAGTAGGAATTATTAGTTGCAATTATAATTGTTAACACGTCAAGTTAAAACTGTTAGATTCTAGCATAGGATTCAGATCTGACTTTATAATTGGAATTAGATTAGATGATGTAAAGCAAAAGGATTAGGTGTGGTTTTGTTAATCTACAAGCTTTAGTTGTAAATCAGGACAACTAGGGTGGACAATGGTGCGGGTTGGCCCACCCCGCTCCACCGGTCCAACAAATATGCGGCCTGCTGTCCCGCCTCCTTACCCGGGCTGCTCCCAGGCTTCCTCCGCCCACGCAGCCCGCTTACAATTTTACCCACTTTTGTCTAAAATCATTCATAAGTTTTGTCATCCACATTTTGTATAGCGACATGTTTTAATGTTCGTGTAATACAAGAAGTTACCAAGAATAGGTATATTATAGAAATACTCGAGTGCGCCTGATTTACAAAACCGTGTATTATTTACCCGTATAACACTTGTATAACCGTCTCACAAAAGACATTTTTGCCTATATGTTTCCATTTTGTCCTTTACCGCATGTGGCTAATGTTTTTTGTCTTTGGGTTATCAGTTTGGTGGAAGCAATTGATTTAATCGTGCAAGGGGCTCAAAATCTGGTGGTGCCTATACAGACAAGGAGTACCAAAGTCTCTAGAAGAAAGCATGGACCGTCATTCCATAACGGGCGTGAATATTGTTGGTTGACGCAGGAAGACGTGATCCAATTTATCCTAAGCCGAATAAGCTTGTTCAGCTCGATTGCAAACCTCTCGGTCAAGGCACTCGGGATTATACGGACTGAGATTCTGACGGTGGATTATCACGCCCCTGCGACAATGGCTTTAGAAGTCATTGCTCGATCATTAGGCGAACATGCTTCTGTCGGGGTTGTGGATGAAGATGGGTCCCTAGTCGGTGAAATTTCGCCTTTCACCCTTTGTGGATGTGATGAAACCGTATCAGCTGCAATTATGACTCTATCCTCGGGTGACCTCATGTCCTACATCGACTGGGGTGGTCCGCCCGAGGACATTGTCAAACTCATGAAGGAGAAGTTGAAGGAGAAGAAGTTAGAAGGGTTGTTGGAAATTTTAGGCGATGATTACTCATCGGATGCTTTGACATACTCGTCATCAGATGACGAGTCAATGTCCTCATTTTCATCATCGTCATCTTCGACTAAATTGGCACGATATAATAGATCATGGAGCTACTCGGCTAGGATGGTAAAGAAGGCGGAGGCAATTGTTTGTCATCCTAAGAGTTCACTAATCGCGGTCATGATCCAAGCAATCGCTCATAGAGTTAATTATGTATGGGTAATGGAGGACGACTATTCCGTTGAGGGTATAGTGACGTTTCACGACATGCTTCATGTGTTCCGGGATCATATCGAATCGATGTTTGAGGAATTAGGTGCTTGATGTTGTGAACTACATACGACATGAGGTTCTAAGAAGAGGCTTAGTACTTATGAAAAAGAGAGTGGAATTCTGATTTTGACCTTTACGTAACAGTAATTGTGAAAATGAGGGTGGTGCTATGTGACTTAATTAGATTAGATTAGATGTGTTTGATTTATTTGTCACTTAAGCTTTGTATGTGCTTGCACTCTTTCGCTTTTTGGCTTTGAACTGGTTACTGTATGTAACACTCCCTACTTAATAAATACCATATCTGGGTGGACAGATTTGAATGAGATGTAACCTTCTCATGTAGAGCTGTAATAGTGTTCAGGTAAGCAGTCACGAAATCAGGATTTGAATTTAGGGAGGGAGGAACATGTAATAATATAAGATATTAAATTTCAAATTTTTCATTTGTATAGTTGCATGTTCACGAACTACTCTTCCATTCAAGTCAACTCTAAGCAACTTCATAGATGTAATTAAAAGATACCTTATAAATATTCAATAAGCGTATGAAATTCATTTGAATTGAGGGAATATTGCACATTGGAAAACAGAAAAAATATTGTTGTGTTTGAGTTAAAGAATGGATAAGTTAAGATTGGTTTCTATGTGATTGTAAAGGGTGCGTTTTCTTTAAGGTTTTCAAGGGATTTCGATATATTTTGCACAAATACTATGTGATTTTGTTTTAAAATGTCAAATTTACGTTTACTATTGGGCATTCGAATTCTTTTTTTTTTTTTTTTTTTTTTGGCAGCAGTAAAAACGGGGTAAAGAACTACATTACCCTAGCTTGTTTAGCAAGCTTATGGGCTACAATATTCAGTGAACGTGGAATAAAGCTAAAGCAAACGCAGTGAAAGTAGGGAAAGATATCATCCATATCTTGTATGATACCAGCGATCCTATGATGACAATGCTCCAACCCAGCAATTTGGAATAATACCGAAAGGCAATCAGACAGCACATGTATATGGGTTATTTTAGAATAATAAGCCCATTTGACAACCTCACGGATACCCAAGGCTTCTGCTTGCGTTGCGTTTTGTGCATATATTTTCCTCCCGTGTCTGGAAGTTTGATTACCCTCATTATCATAAACAACCCATCCAATAGATGCATGAGAAGGAGTGAGCCAGCTTGCATCTACTTTTATACGGTAGGTGGGACATGAGTCACCCTTTCCAATCATAAAAAAGGGGTAGTGGTTTCTAATGCGCTCCTTTTGGATAGTAGAATCTTCCCTACTTTCTTCAAATGAAACGTTCATCGAACCTGTTTTGTCATCAAAAGCCTTAAGGACCAAGTCTAAAGTTTTTCCTTGTAATCTAAAGAAGTGCTGTAATGAGAAATCTGACTGATTGAAAATTATTTTGTTACGTAGAGTCCAAATAGTCCATATGATAGAAATAAAAGTAATCACTCTTCTTTCTGGATCAGTCAGTGAATCAAGGTAGTTGAGCCAGTTCGTTATCCAGTCCTGAATTGATAAATAATGATAACCCACAGATTTAATTCCCAAAGAAGAGGCAGCCCATAATCTGCGAGTGACCTCGCAATCCCGGAATAAATGTGCCATTGTTTCTAAAGATTCAGTATCATTACATATCGGACAGGAGTAATTATCCACCATAATATTTCTCTTCTTAAATTCTTCCCCGACCGGCATAGATTTAGATAATATTTTCCAGAGAAAAATTTTCCAAACTTGCGGTATCCTTAACCGCCAAAGCCTTGATTTACAAAATTTTCTTCCATTATTATTAATACGATCCTTGTCCTTATCTTTACCATGCTTTCCTAGATAAATGTGAAGAGTATAAGCATAGCCGCTCTTTGTTGTGTATTCCCCAGTTGTTGTATGTATCCAATAGATGTAATCATCACGGATTGACGGCGATATTGGTAATGCTTTTATTTTCTCCCCCCATGATTCAGGAAAAAGATCATTGATCGCATCTTCATTCCATGTTAATGAAGGAAGAATAAGGTCCTTTATGCTGAGATCACACATTGAGTCCGGTGGTACAAATCCGAATCTGGTAATTCTTGGCGGGGCCTTCCCATCAATCCAACATGTGTTCCATATATTTAATTCCGATTTAGGGCTGAATTTCCAACCAATATTAGGAAGGATCATCTTTAATCCGTGCATAATACTTCTTGTTCCCCAAGATAAGCAGGAACCCATCTTAATAGCCCTCTTATCAATAGGAGAGTTCTTATCAAGAATTTTATCAAAGAAGATTTTACTAACTAACGAGCTCCTATCTTTTAGAATTTGCCAGGCAATCTTACCCAGTAGTGCTTGATTAACACATTGAATATTCCGAATACCTAGTCCACCCGAAGATTTTGGAATACTTAGAAAATTTTTGCTACACCAATGAGAAAAACATGAGAAAAACACCAAAAGAAAGCAAGAGCAAGACCCGCGTGATAGAGAGGAATCGACGTTGGATACTTGAACATGCGAAGTAGATTGATGGTAATAAGAATGTAAGATTATGTGACAAAATGAAAGTTACTTATGTAATCAAGATATGTCTATGTTCTTAACGGTTAACATTCTTACTTTTTCATTTATCAATGAGAAGAAACTAAACCGGTCTAGAAAGAACTATAGTAACTAATTTGTCGCGAAATGGTAGCGAATCTAGTTATCAAGTGCTCTGCAGCGGGTTTATAGTAGGTGTAAGAGATCGACCCAAAGGTAAATAAAGTTCTGTCCTACAGCCAATTGATACTCGAAATAGTATCAGAGCTGCAAGGTGACATGGTGCTCGAGATGATGCAAAGTAGCATCGCGATTACAGAGTAGCATCACAAATTGACTTCGCCCTTTATTAACAAGAGATGCCGAGTAGCATCATGCAAAATAGCCTAGTTGGTCTAGTACGGGGTTGTATCGAATGCGGAGTAGCACTAAATGAGGGGGAGTTTCAACAAAACAAACGTGTGAAAGAGGGAGGTTATTGAAGTTTATTTCTTCCCGCATATGTGTTAGGAATTATCCTACATCGGTAGATTTAGAGTGAGAGACTAGTTAATGAGTTAGTGAGATACTCCTGCCATTTGTTTTAAGATGAACTTCACTTACTTGTTAATGGGTCTCTTACAAATAATTGGACTACACAACTATTGTAAAGGCGTGGTGTCATAGGATAATACTCCGTAATAATTATAAAGGAGACTCCTATGATCGAATATAAGAAAGATAAACATAAAGGCGTGGTGTCATAGTATGTTGTTTGATTTTTTAGATTTATTTATAAGAGCTTACAGTAACCCTTGATGTGCTTGTTTGTACTAAACCATTGTATGTGCGTGTGCTTTTACTCTTTTGAGCTTTAAATTGATTACTTTAGAGTATTAAATGGAGTATAGTATTTATTACTCCCTACTATTCTAAGTTTTGTTCCCCTTCTCATTTGGCACAAATTTTAAGGATTTTAATTAAACAAGCAAAAATAATGTAGTGGGGTAAGGTGATTGCAGAGAGAGAATGTATTGTAGGATATTATTGTGGAGTGAAGTGATTAAAATAATTATTGTTGTGGGGTAAGGTGAATAAAATAAAATAAAGTATGGGTATTGTGTGGTATTGTAGTGGGGTAATGTGATTAAAATAAGTATAAAAGTTTACCAAAAAAGGAAAGGGGGAAGTTATTGTGAATAAACGAAAATGAAAAGGGGAACATTGCTCAGAATAGGAGGAAGTATTTAGTTAGTAGGAAATCTAGGACGACAGATTTGGATGTAATCTAACCTTCTCATGTACTCTAATATTGTTTACCTACTGTGTTGTTTATGGATGATTGGAGCATCTTCCTTTTGTCCTTTTTTGTTCAGATTTTCTCGAATTTTGCTGTGTCGGCTCATATTGCAAACTGTTTTTGTTTTATTTTCGCTTTTATAGACAAGGCAGACAGACGGATATTACAATATAAACAGAATGAGAATGAGATTCGTTTATATGACTTCTCTGTAAGAATTATTATTTAAATCACTATTATGTGAACCTGATTACTGATATAAGTTACCTTAATTAAATAATGGTTAAATATAATGTTTCGGGTTTTTAATAGGAGTCCTAGTTTAAGTGGATTACGGTTAATGTTTACAGGCTATTAACATCAGGCCCACTTATTCTAGTAAGCCCCTCCTGCCACCTCTCTATATAAGCACACCTGTTTGTGTTTTAACCTATTTCATTCATTATTAAGAAACACACATTAAGGAAGTGAATTAGAGAATAAGGAAGGCAGGATAAGGCAAAGCAATAAGGGTTTATTCTTTATCTTTCTCAAGTAACTTTATTATCAGATCTGATGGCTGCACCACGTAAGTACCTTTCAGTAATTATTGCTTTAATCAAGATCCTATAATTTATGTTTACATGTGGTATCAGAGCAGGATTGTGATTATAGTTTTAATTCTGATTAATGTTCTAATTATGTTTTTATGAATGAATTTAATGCTTTAATCATGATGTTGTAACATTCATTCATAATTGATTGTATACCCTTATGATAGATATTGTATCCTTATACCATAATCGTTTCCGCTGCCCTAATCGAATTATTTCGTTTATATGATTTATGATGATGTTTTGCACTGCCCTAATTCGATTTGTATGGTTTATTATGATTATTGTTACGTATGAATGTCGTATGATCTATACCATACTCGATCGAGCTAATGCTTCACTCGATCGAGATGGTTTATTAATAATGTTGCTCGATCGAGCTAAGGTTTTACTCGATCGAGCCTTATGTTTTTGATTCTGCTCGATCGAGCTAAGGTATTACTCGATCGAGCCTTATGTTTTTGATTCTGCTCGATCGAGCTAAGGTATTACTCGATCGAGCCTTATGTTTTTTGATTCTGCTCGATCGAGCTAATGTTTCACTCGATCGAGACCTTATTTTTTTGATTTTGCTCGATCGAGCTATTGTTTACTCGGTCGAGTAACACTGTCCTTCTTTGCCCTCGATCGAGCTGGTGATGTACTCGATCGAGGGGTCTTGTTTTGCCTTGTTCTCGATCGAGCTAAAATTTTTCTCGATCAAGATGTTTGTGTTTATTTTCTGCTCGATCGAGCTGATGTCTTACTCGGTCGAGGTCTGCCCGTGTTGGTTCGACGCTTAATGTTTGTTTTCATTGTATGCTCGTATAATATTATGTTATTATTGAAGATTAATTATATCTTATGTATTGATTAAAGGAGACCTTCGCATTATGACAAGTTGATATTCACCACAGTGATTTCATCTCGTATGCGATCAGATCTCATAATGTAATTAAATTGGGCATTCACATTATGTTGATGTTCACCACAGTGGACTCAAATTATGCAGTGAATATCCGACTAAGCATACATTCTTATTGAAGATTAATTATATCTTATGTATCGATTAAAGGAGACCTTCGCATTATGACAAGTTGAAATTCACCACAGTGATTTCATCTCGTACGCGATCAGATCTCATAATGTAATTAAATTGGGCATTCACATTATGTTGATGTTCACCACAGTGGACTCAAATTATGCAGTGAATATCCGACTAAGCATACATTCTTATTGAAGATTAATTATATCTTATGTATTGATTAAAGGAGACCTTCGCATTATGACAAGTTGATATTCACCACAGTGATTTCATCTCGTACGCGATCAGATCTCATAATGTAATTAAATTGGGCATTCACATTATGTTGATGTTCACCACAGTGGACTCAAATTATGGAGTGAATATCCGACTAAGCATCTAATGGGGTGAAATAACTTGTATTAAGGTTTTACCCACAGGTAACCTGACATTAAAGTGAAACACTCATTAAAGAGAATATACTTGATTATGTGATTAAGCATGCGTAGGTTGTCCACAGATACTGCACTTGCTTAATGAATGTTTATGAGTTACTCATTTAAGTCTCAAGTCTTAGTCATAATTGCTATTGTGTGATAAACTCAAAGCCTAATGTTCTGAGCATTGTTCATAATGTAGTACCGTTGCAAAGCTCTCTCAATAACTTGACAGTCTTTGCTTAAAGTTCTTATGACTTACCACTGCACCAAACTTCAAGTCCTCCATTTCAGAGACAGGTTGTATTACAGCCAGTAAGTACTTGGAAATCATTAAGGAACGCTTTCAGACTACCGATAAAGCGGTAGCTGGAAGGCTTATGTCTGAACTTACCACTGCTAAGTATAATAAGAATGTCACCATCATGCAGCAACATGTGCTGCACATGACGAATCTGGCAGCTAAGTTGCGAAAACTGGGCATGAAAGTTGAGGATCCGTTCCTTGCCCAGTTTATAATCAACTCTCTGCCTAATAAGTTTGATGCTTTTCACCTTCATTACAACACCGTTAAAGAAATTTGGAGTGTTAATGAATTGACCAATAAACTGGTTCAGGAAGCAGCAAGAATCAAACAGAAAGATGAGGCTGATGCCTCAAGTAAGAATGGTGGCTAGATACAGGCTCTAATGAAAATTCCTCCTTCTTGTGGCATAAACGTTTGGCCCATATTTCAAGAGAAAGAATGAACATATTGGTTAAAAACAATATGTTACCTTCTCTTGATTTTACGGATTTTTGGGACGTGTGTGGAATGCATTAAAGGTAAGCAAACCAAACACACCAAGAAAGGGTCCACAAGAAGCACTGTTTTTTTAGAAATTATCCATACAGACATTTGTGGTCCATTTGATGTTCTCTCCATGAGCGGAGAGAAATGTTTCATCACTTTCATCGATGATTATTCACGTTATTGTTATATTTACCTTTTGCATGAAAAGTCTCAATCAGTAAACGCTTTAAAGATTTACATTAAGGAGGTGGAAAGGCAATTGGGAAAGAAAGTGAAAATCATAAGGTCAGATAGAGGTGGTGAATATTATGGCAAATATGATGAATCAGGACAACATCCTGGTCCCTTTGCAAAACTCCTTGAAAGTTTGGGTATTGTCCCTCAGTACACAAATCCTAGTTTTCCATGGATGAATGGTGTAGCTGAGAGGCGTAATCGAACCCTATTAGAGGTTGTGAGGACAATGATGAGTAATACCAACTTACCCATGAAGTTGTGGATGCATGCCCTTATGACTGCTGTGTATGTCGGAAACCGGGTCCCCAGTAAGGCAGTTTCAAAGACACCATTTGAACTGTGGAAAGGGTGGAAACCGAGTCTTCAACATTTGCATGTATGAGAATGCCCAGCAGAGGCACGCATTTATAATCCACAAGAAAAAAAAACTCGATCAGAGAACCATTAGTGGGTTCTTTATCGGCTATCCAGAAAAGTCTAAAGGGTATAGGTTTTACTGTCCTACACACAAAACAAGAATTGTGGAAACCGGAAATGCCAAATTCCTTGAGAATGGCGAAGCTAGTGGGAGTGATCAGGTAAGGGAAGTCATAGTCAATGAAGTTAGCAGGGGCGTCTCAAACTTTAGGGAGGCCCGGTGCTAGAAACTCGACGTGGGCCAAAATATTTGAAATTAGCGTTCTATGTTTAAAAGGCAAAATATGTGTCCTCATATATCCACCCTATTAAGATACTACCCATTGCGCCTAAAGTTTTAAAACTCATGTCGTAAATATATGTAAATTTAAAACGATGCCTGGTGGAGTACTTTTTTAACGGTTTTAATAATATGCGTCTCTTTTATGAAGTATATTGAGTATAGGTTAAATAAGCAAATAATAATTTTCCAACTCATAATTATATATGAAAAATGGGTAAAAATCGAGGGTATAACTCTCTAAAAGATAATTTATGATAGGTACAAAAAAAAAATGGAAAGATGAAAAAAATATGACCATAAAATAGAATGTAAACAAGCAAGAAAAAGTGAAGTAAAAAAAAATGGAAGTCCAAAATTGGAAAATTGGTGCGGTAAAATCGAGGGTATAAATCTCTTAATATGTTTTATAATAGAACAAAGAAAAACAAATGAAAAGATGAAAAAAAATATGATCATAGAATATAACGTAGACAATCAAGAAAAAGTGAAGCTAAAAAAATGAAAGTTCCAAAATGAAGAAAGTGGTGCCCCCGAGATTCGAACCTTGGTTGGCTGGAACTTTGTTTCTATATCTTAGACATCAACCACTAGACCCAAGCTTACTCATGTCATTATTTTCATGTTTCTAGAATATATCCTTAATGTGTATGTAAATGAGGCCCTCTAAAGTTGGAGGCCCGGTTCTTGGGCTCAGCCTGAACCGGGCCTTAGCCGCCTCTGGAAGTTAGGGTGGCAATTCCAGCTTCTTTGCCCCCAATTTCAATTGATTAAGTTCCACATAATGATAATGTTGACCCAGTCAATATAGTGGAACCTAACGTTGATGACCCTCCACTCTCGAATGATAACATTGCCACTGAAGTTGTTGATACAGCCCCTGAAATAGTATTAAGAAGGTCCACAAGACCTAGAAAGCCAACTACTTCAGATGACTATGTATATCTACAACAATGTGAATTTGACATTATTATTGATAATGATCCGGTTACGTTTTCACAAGCTATGAATTGTGATGATTCTGATAAATGGATTAATGCCATGAAAGATGAGATGGAGTCTATGGCTAAGAATGAGGTCTGGGAGTTGCTCAATTTACCAGTAGGTCATAAGGCTGTCGGCTGCAAGTGGGTCTTTAAGACGAAGCGCGACTCCTTGGGTAATATTGAACGACATAAAGCCAGACTGGTAGCTAAAGGCTTTAATCAGAAAGAAGGCATTGATTATAATGAAACCTTCTCTCCAGTTTCTAAGAAGGATTCATTGCGGATCATTTTAGCTTTTGTAGCTCATTTTGACTTAGAGCTACATCAAATAGATGTGAAAACGGCATTCTTGAATGGGAGTTTGGAAGAAGAAGTCTACATGGCTCAGCCTGAAGGCTTCATTATTGATGGCAAAGAGAACAAAGTCTGTATATTAAAGAAGTTCATTTATTGACTTAAGCAAGCTTCTCGACAATGGTATATTAAGTTCCATAATACCATTACCTTCTTTGGGTTTCAAGAAAACACTGTTGATCAATATATATACCTGAAGATCAGTGGGAGTAAGTTTGCATTTTTGGTCCTATATGTCGATGACATACTTATTGCAAGCAGTGATTTGGGACTATTACGTCAAACTAAAGATTTCCTATCAAGCAACTTTGAGATGAAAGATATGGGAGAGGCGTCCTATGTGATCGGGGTGGAAATATCTCGAGATAGATCACAAAGGACATTAGGGTTGTCTCAGAAAGCTTATATCAGTAAAGTTTTAGAATGATTTAACATGGTAAAATGTAATCCCAATGATGTTCCTATTCAGAAAGGGGATAAGTTCAGCTTAAGTATGTGTCCTAAGACTGAGCTAGAACGAAATACCATGAAAACCTTTCCTTATGCATCTCTGGTTGGAAGCTTAATGTATGCGCATGTCTGTACAAGACCTGACATAAGTTTTGCAGTAGGTATGTTGGGTCGATATCAGTCCAATCCTGGAATGGGTTATTGGATATGTTGACTCAGATTTTGGTGGATGCGTGAACTCAAGGAAAAGCATTTTTGGTTATATGTTTGTTTTAGCTGGAGGAGCAATCGCCTGGAAAAGTGCTAAACAAACAATTATTGCCTCATCCACTATGGAAGTTGAATTTGTAGCATGCTTTGAGGCTACTATTCAAGCTTTATGGTTGCGGAATTTTCCTTCAGGACTTAGCATTATGCATTATGTTGCAAGGCCGTTGAAAATTCATTGTGATAATATTACCGCAATTGTCTTCTTTTCGAAGAATGACAAGTATTCTAAAGGAATAAAGCACATGGAAATGAAATACTTGTCAGTTAAGGAGGAAGTTCGGAAAAACACTGTGTCAATTGAGCACATTATGACTAGTACTAATATAGCAGATCCTTTAACTAAGGGATTACCTCCAAAGACATTTCTGAAGCATGCTATTATGTGTCTGGAGGATAATCATTAAGGCTTTTCTTTTATGTTTGGATCATGCTAGTGCTTTGTAACGATGACACTTATGTTTTGATTAATCAACTTATGATTTATTATGATGATGATTTCCGAACAATTTTCTGTATCGTATTATTGGTTTTTTGTATACATTATTGTTGCACGATTAACAGAATTAGTCCTTTTTCCTCAAGGACATTATTTGGGGATTATGTTTGCTCCTTGTACAGACTGATTATTCTAAGTGATTGGTCCGTAGTACATGGAAGGACCACTTCTCTTTTATAGTAGTGTCTCCGCCATGACTCAACCAGTTGTTCAGTGATTATCAGGGTAATTAAGATAAACCCATCATGTATTCATTTAACCGTCTACGCGCCTTATGTTATAATTAAACGTGACATTATGTGTTAATCAGTAATATGGTCCAAGTGGGAGAATGTAAGAATTATTATTTAATTCACTATTATGTGAACCTGATTACTGATATAAGTCACCTTAATTAAATAATGGTTAAATATAATGTTTCGGGTTTTTAATAGGAGTCCTAGTTTAAGTGGATTACGGTTAATGTTTACAGGCTATTAACATCAGGCCCACTTATTCTAGTAAGCCCCTCCTGCCACCTCTCTATATAAGCACACCTGTTTGTGTTTTAACCTAATTCATTCATTATTAAGAAACACACATTAAGGAAGTGAATTAGAGAATAAGGAAGGCAGGATAAGGCAAAGCAATAAGGGTTTATTCTTTATCTTTCTCAAGTAACTTTATTATCAGATCTGATGGCTGCACCACGTAAGTATCTTTCAGTAATTATTGCTTTAATTAAGATCCTATAATTGATGTTTACATTCTCATCCATAAAATATAAGAATGCTCATCTTAATCACTAAGCTAACAAGTAACAAATATTCCGTAACAACATTATATTATCACCAAGTCTCACTCTCTACTAGTCTAATTACTCTAATGCAAACAACTAAAATTAAATTGCACCGAGATTTAACCAACTCATTACTCATTACTCTTGCACCCCGATTCTTTAAATTCAACTAGCTTTCTCGTACAGGCTCAAACTTAGTTGTCATGATATAGTAATTTTTCTGTAAGACAGTTTCATTATATAAAGAGACAACTTATTTATTATTAGCACTAAATGCATAATTTTTTTATAAAAATGGATCGAATTTGTGGTCATGATATAATTCAACAACTTAGGTACTCAAGTCTCACTACCATAATTATGAATTAGCTCAAGGCTCAACTGCTAATCTCCCTCCATAACTACATTATACAAAAAAAACGAATATTTTAACCAATTGTTTTACTTATACGGAGTATACTAATTAGCAATTACACCCTAATTAGTTAGTATTCTTAAACGATATATTCCATATTTTTGTAGACAAATGGTTTCGGTTTTGTTAATAATGCCGTCTTTGTTGAACTATGCCATAATTATTTCAATGGAAACTGTAATTCATCAAATAGTTTATACAAAGGCTTACATGGTTAGAAGCAAAAACAATATGAACACGCCAAAACTAGCTTTAACAATGGAGGGTAACAACACCAACAATTTTATATACATCGGGTTGTGTACTTGTGTCACTACTCACTACTCACTAGACAATTTACTCATCATTGGCGGACACGAAGAAACCCGATTCATGAATGATCAATGACAGCAAGGGCACATTCATCAACAAATATTTCAGTAAGTTTAAGGTAACTTCTCAAGGACTCGTGTCCAAGCTGGGCTTTTTCATTGTCCCCAAACCCGAAAATCTGGCCACGGCTAGTTATCAGAACAGTGTGATAAAGGGCAGTACTTATCTGAGAGATGTGGTGAGCTCTCAAGCAATCAAGGACCCTAGGCCTTGTGACTTTATCGGAAACTCCTCTGTCAGTAAACCCGAGGCTGCCAAATCCCATCCACCCAAAGGCATATACCAAGCCACTGTCCAACAGAACATAAGTTTTCCTCTTACTGGCACACACCTGCAGGTTGAATGGTAGTAAGGTGGTTTATTTATGGTGAGCTTCTATAAGGGTGAATTGCCATGGTATAATCGCAGAATCAATATAAATCTAGCAGAAGGTTAGGTCTTGGGAGGTCTAGATGGGCATAGTATTAACTGTGTACCAGTGATAGAAAATGGGCAGAATCGGAGCCAAATTTTCAACTTCATGCTACTCAATTATTTACAGTACCAGGGCACAAGAGTTAAGAACTGAAAGTATAACGAACCTGCACTGCAATATGGTTCTTGAGGCTGCTTAAGAGTGTCGGAGTCGTCTTATTAATCTCGTCTCCATGACCCAAAGCACCACAATAACCTTTACCCCAAGTATATACCTAGATTCATATAAATAAGGATGAAAGACACAATATCAGATAAAGCTCGATGCTTGACATAATAGATAGATTAGCTTGCATGCATGAGCTTACATATCCACAAGAATCAAGGGCAACAACATGCTCATCGCCAGCTGAGACACGAACTATATGAACACCTGTTCTTCTTAATGAAAGGATAGGTCGAGGGTGATGTTCATTATGCTGATCACCATGGCCTAAACATAAATTAGTCCCTGAACCAAATGAGTATAGTGTGCCATCTTGAGCCACTGCTAAGGCATAACCTGGACCGGCAGATATTTGAACAATAGGGCCCGCGCCTTCCAGCTCCTGGACAATCGTTGGTGTTGGTCTATCGGCAGTGTCACCATGACCAAGCTGCCCATGAGAGTTTTTTCCACATGTATAGACTTGGCCTTCTCTTGTAAGAAACATGGTAAAATGAAGGCCAGTGGCAACCTGCAAAATATCGAAGATTTATATCTTAAGTAGTGCCTTCCATTCATCATATTCTTTACATTTGCTTTGGGTGTGGATTTGTAGGATTTAACATGCATGTGACTTTACGTTGTGTTAACCACACATAAAGACCCAAAATGAAACGTAAAGAATCTGTTGAACATACCGAAAAAGGAAAATGCTGAAAATCTGATGAATTGGAGGGAGTAGGTATTATGTACTGACACATGACAATCGAAAGCTCGATTTTTTCAATTTATGTTCTTTTTGAAACCACGAATCAGAATGGAACTAACAAAGTAAATATAGAGTACATATTTGAAATCAACACTCTTAGAAACCGGTGTCTTTTTTTTTTGTGAAATAATGCTTAAAAGTAACTTTTGAGGTTGGAGTCAAATGTATTCTCAAAATGGTTCCCATGTAGGCTTAAGTAATCCTGAACCTGAGATACTAACAATGACGCATCTAGTCTAACTCCACCAGTAAAACGAAATGTTATCCAACTACACACACGCCACCGGGAACGCTCACCATTCTAGCAGGTCTAGAATTCCCAATGACGTGTGCACCGGTTTTGTGGGTAAGGTTTTTTCCAATCCTCTGTAGTAGACTACTAGACTCTATTTTAACAGATAAGTTTGATATCGGACCAGAACAACGCTTTTTTATTTTTTTTAGAATTATTTTGATAAATCTTGAAACATAGAGCCTCTGTAGTCAGTGCCTCAGTGGCGTAAGGAGGTTTAGAGGAGAGGGGTCTTGAGAACCTACAAATTTTTGCAATCTTACAGTATAAGAGATGAGCGTACTGGAATTTTTACTGATTTTGCAGTATAACACCCTGTATATTTAGTAACTTTATGTAAGATAATTCTTGAGTTTTAGATTAAGACACAATAAGACTACGCTGTCCGAATCCTAGCTACGCCACTGTCTATAATATAAGACCCTGTAGATTTAGTAAATTTCTGTAAGATGATTCTTGAGTTTTAAATTAAGACAATAAGACACCACTCTCCGAATTTCCTAGCTAGTCCCCTGGACCCCTAAACAAGAATGTTTTTATTTCTCCATTTTCTGGGGTAATGTGCGTCCTTAAATCTCATTTACATCTTTAGAACAACTCAGTTTACCGAAAGTTTGATGTTCCGCGAATCTCATTCATACAAGTAATAGTTAACTTGTAAATAGAACTTCTTTCCATATATCATCAGCGTTGAAATTTTGAATTTTACAGGATAGCAACTAGCAATATAAGACATTTCATAACAAATATTTTGCACGATAGCAAATAGCTAAATTTTGTTCTTGACACACTTCGTGTAGCTGAACAACTCACTTTTCATGTAAATGAATCCCACAACATAACACCAAAAGTTCAAATAATTGAAATCATTTTGTATCTTTAAACTAGAACCAATAATCCTTACTTGCTTACAGGGAATGCCTCTTAGTGACTCGACCAAGAGAGGTCGGTATATGGGCGGAATTGCATCTTCGTGACCACAACAGTGAAAGGAATTGTCTCCACATGAGAAAACCTATAGATCAGGAGAAGGAATAATTAATCAACTTAGACTTTGAAAAGGAAGTGCCAAATATACAACAAACAGTTATTGTTTGACAAAACCTCACATACAACGTTTTCACAGAATAGTATTGATAATTGCCTACATTAACGCTACCTAACAAAACTATGAAAGCTATATTATAGTAATTAGAAAGCCAAACGAGACGACAAAGCTTGAATAAATCTCATGAGATTCTGAAATCAGCGGACGTATATCACCATCTCCGTTATAGTATCTGCAATTGTATTAGCAGAAACTGAAAATTTAACAAAAATCACAAACCTCTCCACACTGGGTAATAAAAGCTGCATGGTTGTGAGAAGCGGAAACTTGGACCACAGGGGATGAAGAAGGAAAAGTGATCCTTCTAAACGATATGCATGAAGTAATCTCAGGACCATGACCAAGAACACCACACAAGCTGGAACCACAAGAGTAAACAGACGAGTTGCTGATAAGCAATGTGTGGTATCGTCCCGACTTTATCTGCATCTTCTGATAAAACAAGTGACTTTGTAAGAAACAAACGAAACACTCATTGAGATAAACAAAACTGAACCAACATGTAATGATACAAGCTCACAAACCACTCAGAAGAAATTTGCCATTAGTTTCTTAGTTCTTCAATACGCAGAAAAACTCAAAACGCCCACAGGTATTATACAAAAACGCTATTCCCTCATTATTTACTTATCTGTGATTAAAATACCCTTAAACAAGAATAAAAATAATAAAACGATTGATTAAATAGAGAAAGCAATATTTAAGAACACTAGTTTCAGATTCTTACATAGTACAAACTCGTATGATCAACAGTATCGAACCAATGACATTAACAACAGGCATACTTAGAAGTTTACAACAAACAAGTATACCAAGCACTAACAGACCGCTTCTAACTACGTGTCCCGAAGACATGGGAAAACCAGTTTTTCTGTGACCTTGCTCATTTTGGTATTGAAACGAATTAGAATCTACAAATTTATAGTTTATATAATAATGACTTGAAAATTCTCAATGGGACACCATAAGTAAATTTGGAAACTGCCATTGACTGCAGCACATTACATTTCACATCAATTTTTTTGCAGTAAACTTCCACAACTACCCTCACGGCAACTCGACAGAAACCAAATATTCCATGCTAAGATACCCGCCGTCAAAACATCAAGCAAAGCTACATTTTCTTGCCTTGACGTCACATTAGCAACAACATCATGCATTCTTAAACACTATTAGACATTATGTACTCCACTAAAACTTTAATAACTCAACTAAATTGAAAATATTGTTTGAATTTTTTTTTTTCATTTTCAACAATAGTCTAGCTAATAGAACATACTCCCTCCGTCCCGGTTAATTGTTGTCCTATTCATTTTTTGGTGTCTCAGTCAATTGTTGTCCTTTCTATATTAGGAAGGTTTTCTATGAGTAATTTGACCCCAATAGGACTATTGTCCACTTGTCATTCACTATGTATAACCAATAATGGTCCAGTACTCTTTCCTTGGTAAATGTGCCAAAATGAAAAGACAACAATTGACGGGCACCGGGGGTATGAATGTATGATAAAGCACCAACACAACTAGCATAATATACAAAGTCATCATGGACCATACAGTCATACACTACCTTCCTAAACTAATGGTAATAAAACCTTGAACAAGCTACAAATTTGAAAGGGTATCTAATAAATTCAAATAAAATAAATAAAAGTGAGAAAAGAGACAATACATTGCCTACAGAAGTATCAACAGTATCAGAGGCTTGTTGAACAGAATGCAAGAACCTAAGAACCCTCTTCCAATTCCCACCACACCTATCAAACAACTCTTTCCTAGTATCTTCGCTCATCGTGTCGAAAACCGGGTCGGAAACACAGAGTTGGGAAGCAGCCATATCAACCAAAGACCTGAATTTGAAAGGGTATAACCCTTGACACTTTACAAATATAGAGGAACTCAACTCTACATTTACAAGATCAACTGCACTTAATCTACCACAAGTCAATATATCCAATATAATGTGGGATGGTAACTCATTGATCGATCCCGATACCGCCATTTCAACACAAAATTGACCAAAAGATGGGATTTTTTTACAAGAATGGTATGTTGGGTAGTTGAAATTGTCACAATTATAAGAGTAGTTTAAGTATAATATGAAGAAAATGTCAAAATATGAGATTATGAAGCACATAAAATGGGGATTTTTGGGTGAGAAATTAGAAAATATGGTAATTTGAGAGGTGGGTAATGATATTAAGGAGGAAATAAAAGGTGGGTAATTGCGTAATTAAGAAATTAGAGCGTAGAATTTGAGTGAATGCTTGCTCAAATTTGTGAGAGTGGAATGGAATGTTGGCTTTGTAACGAGCAGTTTATATAGTGGTCAGCCTGGTTACTGATCAGCAATCTCAAATAACTAACTTTTTTAAAGACAAAAAGTATGTTACTGTTTTCCTCAGTAAGGAGATTATATATCTGATGTATTATCGTTAATTATGTAGTTTATGTTTTATTTATTTTCTCTACATTTTCTTCCATTTTCTCTAGATAAATCAATCAACCATTAGATCGTTCCGGAGTTGAATATTTGACCATTAATAAGAAATTGAAAGAAATGAAGAGGGGGATAAATGGAGAAAATCCCAAAGTGTTCTGCTAGAGGACTTCTTTTCAGTCTACTTTTGTTGGGATGCTCGTGGCTTGTCCCTTCACTCCTTTTAACGTAAATTATATCGTAAAACCATCTTACGTGTAACAAATAAAAATTGATAAATTTTTTTGTTAAATAATGAACACTTCTAAGACTAAAAAATGACTTTTTTTTTCTAAGATCACAATTTGATACTCCCTCCATTTCATCCAATTACATACATTAACTTTATACACGTATATCAATACTCGTTTTCTTTTTTTCATATCTTTAATTACATATTAATAAAATTTAGGATTAATTAATGAGAATAATCCATATTATGGGTGTCCTTCCTATACTACTCCAAACTATGCTTTAATCCACTTTAATCCTAACAATGCTACTCCATTCACTGATTGAACTTGTTCCTTTTAATTACCTGTTGTTTCCGGTTACCCTTATTTTCGTCCATTTTTTAATTTTTCATTCTCAGTCTTCTTCTTTGTTCTATCTCTCTCCTTCACTAATCTTTATGTTACCTATTTTTTTTTGTCCTGTTTCATCGTCGTTTCTCTTTCTTTCTCTATCTTTCTTTCTTTAATTTGTTAATTTAGTTACCCAAAATATAATTTTCGTCTGTTATGTAAACACCCTAATCCCTAAATAATATTTAGATGATCTCATTTTCTCATTTCATAATTTCCAAGCTTTTATCTTTATTTTCAGATCTGGGTTTGTCACCAAAATTCAATCTTTCTCAAAAGTATTTAGTAATCTTTCAAATTTTGGTATTTTATCACACGTAAATCGTACAATCAAACTAAAAAAAAAAGAATCAACTTCTGATCATCATGAAGTTGTAAACTTTGGGAAATTTTGCTAAAAAAAATGACAGTTGATGGTAAAATGGAAGCTAGAAAATCAAAGAAAATGAAGGAAATAAGTGATGAAAATGCACCATTATTATCCATAAAACGTGAAGGAGAAGTTTGATAGGGCTTTTTCTGGGGTAATGTTTAAATTGTCAACATCAATTGTTGGTGCTAGAATTATGGCATTACCAGCAATAATGAAGGTTTTAGCTTTTTTTGGGATTTTTATAATTGTTTTTAGGATTAATTAATGTTGAAGATGTCAAATAATGTTTTGCTTCTGAAGATGAATAATGGAAAATTGATAATGAAGAATGAAGAATGGCAATTAGGTGTTGAAAATGGGAAGATTGATGAAGAAGATTTGTAAAAATTGCGTTAATGTCTCAGTAGTTGACTAGTTGGTGAGGGTGAGAGAATAAGAAAATAGGGAGACATA
Organism: Heliosperma pusillum; assembly: GCA_022085475.1. Lineage (NCBI taxonomy): Eukaryota > Viridiplantae > Streptophyta > Magnoliopsida > Caryophyllales > Caryophyllaceae > Heliosperma > Heliosperma pusillum. The sequence continues at coordinate 11,429 of JAIUZE010012893.1, read as the reverse complement.
ACATAAATTAAACAATGGTTACCTGTTATTTAGGTAGCCAGTCAGTTGAGAGTAATTAGTGAATGATGTAGGATAGTTAGGATTAAAGTGGATTAAAGCATAGATTAGAGTAGTATAGGAAGGGCGTCCATAGTATGAATTATTTCCATTAATTAATCCTAAAACTAGTTTAGAACCCATGCATTAATGCACGGTATATATAGTTTTTTATTTTTTTATAATATATTTAAATAATAGTGGTATCTCATTAATTGTTCATTATTTCTAGTTATTTTATTTTGTTTCGAGAAAAAAAATATTAAAACTGAAAATTAATCCAAGAAAATTGAGTAATATGCTAAAATGTATGTTTTTTTTCAAAAAGTGTTTTTTGTAACATAAAAATCATGATTTCAATTTATTAATTCTCTCAATTTTTTTTCGTCATGAAAGAAATAAAAACGATTTATAGTTTTGGTTATACGTAATATGAGTCACTTCATTATAATTAAATAATAGGATCACTAAAAGATTAAGCAGTTATAGTTTTGTTTATATTGTTTATATTTTAAATAAAAGAACATAGTTTAAAGTTTAGTGAAAATTATATAATTTGATGAAAAGATTAATTTTAATGAAGAGATAATAATATAATAAAATCCATTATAATTATTAATTTTCTTGTTTACTTAATACAATTAAATTATCAATGGTTTCCTAATTTAAAAAGATGCTTTTTGGAGGGAAAATTTGTGAGTTCACTTATTCTTTTAGTAGATAGGAGATTTATAAAAATTTCATTTTCACAATGTATTCGTTAAGACAATTTAAAAAAGATCTAACATGACTATTTTTTATGCTATATATAAGAAGTAATGTCGAAAATTTTTCTTACTTATAAATAGTGCTAAAAAACAAATGTATAAAATTAAATGAATTAATTATTTTAAAAAAAATATAAGAAAACGACCGTACAAGACACATGTGGCCTTTCGATGCTAATACGAAGTACTTGTGAGCTAAGAAAAGACAGTTCTCGTTGTTAGGTTGTTTGTTGAGTTTTGATATCGATTTTTGCAAAAGGCAACTACTTGGAAGCTGGAATGAAGCAAGTTTGTATGAATGCTGATGTGTATTTATTTGATTGGTTTGGTCACGTGCCTATGATTGGTAAACTAGCACGTAGTGCCAATGGACGTATCCTTATTCAAAATCACAAATTCACATTTAAGACGGGTCAATCCGTCTTAAACTTAAGACGGATCAAGCCCCTCTTATAAAGGGTAAGTGGAGGTGCAAGTAAGAGGCAAATTGAACCCTCACTTGTCTCCATACTTGCTCTTTGTCAGAGAGATTTGATATGTATTAAGCTTAAGGATACTAACATATGTAAATAAGGAAGTAAAGGGTATTGGTTGATACTTGATAGGGAAGTAAAAGGTCGAATCAAGAGTAAATGAGAATCAAATTGCTTATTGTTAATGGACAGATTTTAGATTATTGAGTCACAAAGTTTCGATTTTGATTAATTTTAGCTTATGGTGAATGTCATATATTAAACGAATTCAATATATTGAACGAGTCTAGGGTTTTCACTCTTCAAGTTCACGACGAATACTAATTATCTGATTTAAGGTCTATCAATAAATATAAACAAACTACTTAAGGTTACAAGTTCGATCGTGAATTAATTATAACGAATTAACGAATTAGCTATAACGAAGTTAATTAAGTTGCTATTAAAAAAGGAAGTTAATTACCAATAACTAAAAGATTAAAACAAAATCCGATTATTGATCAACAAGAGTATCGAAGTTAAAAAGTGATAATTGATAAGTGTTGTTGAAGGCTAATAATGAAAAGCGTCATTAACCGAACGAGATTTTAAATACTTATACAAACGGAAGTAATAAACCCAAAAGGTGGGTTTTAGGTAATAATAAGAGCCCACTCAACCGATTGGAAATGTGCTCGCCGAGTAAATTCCCCTTATAATAAAAGAATAAGTCTATCCATTAAATTTCCCTCCAAAATGCACATACTAAATAAGGAAACAAAATAAACAATTATCTCATTATAATATAATCTTTTCATTAGGATATAATTTTTCATTAAACTAAAACTACAGACTTTTCATTAAAATGTCATAAACAACAATCTTTTCATTAACTATATAAACTATCCTCTGTGCAAAACAAAATTATAAACCTTTATTACTAGCTTCATAACAAAAAAAAAAATAGTTAAACTAATTTGTGAAATTTATAATTAAAATAATACATTTTGATTCATGCTAAAAAACTATTTTCATTAAAATATCAAGATAATATCATGAGTTGTTTGATTAGTTTTATCTTTTTAAATATTTTTCTCTAATAAAAATGTAATTAAGGATGAAAAATCTATTAAAATAATGCACTGAATTAAAAACACTTCCCTTATTTTGACGTAATCTCATATTTACATTCATATTTTGATGTAATCCACTATTTAAGATTTATCTCTAGGTTTTTTGGGATTAAAATTTTGCCCGGAAAGATAAATCGTAGCTAAAGTAGCTAAAGCATATGTTATTATCAACAAAAATAATTATAAATAATATTATTTTTGTGTAAAAAAATTATTTTTATTAAGATATACCTTTCATATTATCAATTAAATATCTTTATTATTTTGTTTTTTTTCAATTAAAGATACAATTATGATAAATGTTAACTAACAAATTTACAATTTACAACTAAAAAATAAAAATAATACTGTATCAAAGATAAACTCTGTAAATACAGTGCATTGCACGGGAGCTATACAAGTTCATGATCAACCAAGTAAGCAGATGTTCGGTCGAGTGAAAACTAAAACAACAACCATTCAACAATTTCCTTCTTCATTCCAAGTCGTAGTTCCACGATTTGACCCATAGTCGAATAACTGTTTTAATAAATAAGAGTAAATTCATAAATAGTACTAATGTAAGGCCCTTCTTTTTATGAGGAGTGCTAACTTAATGAATAATTCGTAAACAGTACCAATATATTCACTTCGACCTACTAATAATATCAAGTCGCCATAAAATATAACTTATCAAGCGAATTTGAATTTTATCACCTAATATTGTGTATTATTCTCATTCTACCCCATGAAGCATGCTCATCACGACCAATCAACGACCTCAACGAAAGGTACTCGTTATTCGATAGCAAATTAAGTCACAACCCGTTGTTTTTCTTCTTCTCACAGGAATCTTTTGAAAGTTATCCATGAATCAAAGAACTAGAAATGTTTTAAAGCTGCCAACAAAGGCAAATGAAGGGAGTCAATGGCGAAAGAAATAGAAGCTCTTGAAGTGAGTGGTTTGTAGAAAGTTGTGAAGCTACCTGAAGGGAAGCAGCCCATCTGTTACAAATGGGTATATAAAGTAAAATATAAGTGGATGGCATAATAGATTATCACGAGACTTTTTCTCCGGTGCAAGGCAAGGTTGGTAGCAAGGCAAGGTTGGCATAAAGTAAAATCTGTTACAAACGGTGCAAGGCAAGGTTGGTAGCACAAGGATTTACTCATGTAGAACTGTAGAAGGAATAGATTATCACGAGACTTTTTCTCCGGCCGCGAAAATGAGAAGTGCTTGATGCCTACGAGCGGTCGTCGTTACCAAGAAATAATAGTCCTCCACCCAATTAAACGTGAACAACACTTTCCTTCACCGTGATTTATTTGAGCGAGGACGTGTATGTACAAGAAATTACAACGAGGTTATCAATATAATTGGCCCGATAAAGTGTGCAAATTGATGATGTCGTTGTACGGATTGAAGCAAGCATCAAGAAACCGGTCTACTAAGCTAAATGACTCGCTAAAAAGGTATGGATTCACGCAATCTTTGGCCTATTATTAATTATTTACGTATAGCAAGGACGACGTGTTTCTTAGGATATTCTAGTGTATGTAGACGCGCGACATGATTCTGGTGAGTAATAATGCAAAGGCTTGTGAACGTCCAAAAGCCTTTTCTATACAAAATAAAAGACCTCGGTAGACTCAAGTATTTCTTGGGTATCGAAGTGGTGAGTGTAACGAACTGTCAATGCATATATGTGTTTGACATAATAGCCGAAGCAAAGCTGGAGGATGCTCGACCGATTGGTACAGTACACCCATTAAGCAAAATCACGAGCTGGCTTTAGCAACGGGCTACATATTCAACGACCTTATGAAGTATAGAAGGCTAGTCGGGCGACTTGTGCATTTGACCATCATACGGTCGGATTTAGTATATGTCGCTCACATTTTATCACATTTTTTTTCATGAGCCGCGGAAAGAACATTTGAAATGTGTTTTTAGAGTAATTTGTTACTTGAAAGGAAATCCAGGCAAGGATATCATACTTGACATTGCTTATGAGTTTGCAGCTCTACTACGGGTACTCAGTCTGATTGGGCAAGTTGTCCGTTGTCTAGACGTTCCTTAACAAGATACTTCATCATATTCTCAATAACATTCCTCTTTCCCTTTAACACAAAAATTAAGAAAACACACTACCCCACCATATAATTAAATTTGGACCACACAAATACAATAGCCACCATACAACTAAATTTGGACCACACAAACACTTACCAAAAAAAGGAAATAGGGAAAGTATAGTGAATAGACGAAAATAGAAATGGGGAATTATATTGATACGAAAATTACTCCGAAAGAATAAGGTTCGTTAACTTGCAGCGGAAACTGTTTCAAAGAATAAGAAAATAAGGGATATTTGCTTTGAAATCCGTCAAGATCTCAAAACAATGAGATATTTGCTCGAACTAGACCTATAATTCGAACAATGGTGATTGAATCGCAAGACCTATTGCTACCAATGGTGTCAATATCTGAAACGCGTCAAACAAAAATAAGGTTGGAACGAAAACTCGTTGATCTTATGTTTACAAAATTTGCAAACACCATAAGCTTCATCTCTAATTGGCCTTGCCTTGTTATGAAATTACCTAATTATGACATATGGTAAATATGCTGAAATTATTAAACAAAAATAAAATTATATAAGCTAAATTTATTCTATTCCATACTGTACTAGGACAAGTTCTAGCGTTTATATCCTTGACATTCATCACAACCTTGTCATCTTTATTTGAGCTTATCATTTTTGGATCAGTTATTGAGAATAGGAGGAAGTATTATTTCGTAGCTCTAGGAAATACTATTATATCGTGGAAAGCAAAGAAACAAGGGATTGTGGCTAGGTCGACAGCTGAAGCCTAATATCGAGCGAGATGGCAAGCGTCCCTAGTGAATTGATTTGGTTAAAATCTTTCCTAGGCAGCCTCGGCATTGAGCATACACTTCCTATAGAAGATTTATTGTGATAATCAAGCGGCGCTACATATTGCTAAAAACCCCGTGTTTCACGATCATACCAAACACATAGATATCGTTTTCCATCTAGCTCGTTCGACATCATTTGCTCGAGCATCCATTTATACTTCTCATGTGCGAAGTAAAGAACAAATAGCGGATCGATTTACTAAGGCGTTGGGGGAGAAGCTCATGAACATTTACAATGCAAGTTGGGCATGATAAGATCTCATGGCATTGGTGTACCAAGTGCTGCAACTTAAGAAGGAGCCTTAGAAAATTTGAGATCGATCTTGTAAGCTTATGACTTCCTATATATTAAGGTGTATATTTTATAGTTCCCTAAAATATAGGAGAAGTAATTAGGAAATTACATGCTAGGTAATTGCTTGTGTATAGAACTCCCTTCGTCTAAGTCAATTGTTATCCTTTCATTTTGGCACAAAGACTTAAGAGAGAGTAGAAGTGTTGGAGCCAGTGTCCTCCACAGTTAGTGCAATAACATAAATAAATCTCTGTAGGTTCACAGGATATACTTTGTATAATAATCAGTTGATTAACGTTTATCAATAACGGTTGGCTTGCTAGATAAGTTTGACGTTATTGTCATACAGATGGCGGTGATCAACTGGTCCCTAAAAGTCACACCTAAATGATGTGTTTGAGAGATGTGATCTGATTATTTGAGAAAATAATCATATTGATGCCCTATTATATGACTAAAAGGTTAGTCAGTGTATTTGACTAAAAGGTTAGTCAATGTGATGATGACAGATTATTTAATAATGATTAAATAAAGTTAGCTGAGACGAATTAACTGTAATTCGTAAATTGAATATAAAATGTTATATTTAATTGTTGTATATAATGTAAGCTAATTAAACATAAATTGTTATAATTAATTGGCAAATTATAAATATACGGATATTTATAATTAATGATGTATTATAATGATGTCGTCCATGACAAATGACGATTATAATATATTACATTATATTGGAAGCTAAAATGACAAAAAACGAAAGTGTCCAGATACACTCGATTTTTAGTCAATGGGTAGTTATTTTGAGGAGACAAAATCTCCCCATATAAAACCCTAAGGAGCCGTGAGATGCAAGGGGTAAGGAAGAAAAATTCTAACCTAATTGAATTTTCACTTGAGCCTCCATCTATCAGACACACATCACTAAAAGAAGAGGTTAACAGTAACTTTTCACAAAAACACAAAACCTCCTTCTCATCAATGAGATCGTGTAAGAGGTTCTCTTTCTAGCAAAGGAGAAGGGTATTTCTCGGAGCATCTTGGGTGCAACGATTAGGAGGATATCTACCTTGATATCTCTGTTCTTTACGCCTATTGCTAGGACCGGAGGTTGATTTCTAAATCTCTATTTTTCCTTGTTTTCGTTTATGACTCGCATAATCAAATTATTGCTTTTTCGTTATAATCCTATAATAATTGTATTGCGGGAATACCGATTTCCCACAAGTGGTATCAGAGCATAGGCCACGAAATTGTTTTAATTTGATTTCATAAATCGAAACTGTTTTTCCGCTGTGTGTTTGTCTCGATCGAGTACTTGAGTGTCTCGATCGAGAAGTTTTTGGGAGTTTTTTGTCTCGATCGAGTTCTCGTGTGTCCCGATCGAGAAGGTTTGCTTTTCTCAAATTTTTGGTCGATCGAGTAGCTTGTTCACTCGATCGAGGACTTTAGTGTCTCGATCGAGTGATGTTTATACTCGATCGAGGTCCCTGTTTGTCGACTAGGAAGAATTAGTCGATCGAGTATACAGTATACTCGATCGACACGTTTTCTTTTCGATCGAGAGACTTAATTGTTTAATTTCTTCTCGATCGAGCACCTTACAGAATCGTATTTCCTTTCGTATTCGTTTTCATTTAGCTTTATTTTGTTATTTTTAATCTGTTAAAATAACATACAATAAATTTGTAGATTTTTTAATTTAATAAAGATTAGATTAAAATAAAAATGGAAATGATGTTGAATGAGTTTATCATTTGAATGGATATTAATTTTTCCCTATTTTGTCGATAAGGACCATTTTGCCGAAAATTTTCTGCCGAATTTTTTTTATTTTTTTTCAGTGTACAAAGTTTTTTTGGGCCTTTAATTGTACATCATTCGGATTGTGTATAATTAATGTGAAACGGTTCACATATGCTAAATATCTTACATTAGTTTGAAATGTTTAGGATAGTTCATTTTATCAGTAAAATGAATCGAGATTGTATTTAATGTGGGTAATTACAGAATCACCACATAATTATAATTTATGTTGAAAGGGTGGTTTGGATAATAAAACATCGTAATAAATGTATTATGTCTTGTATGTTTTATTTTAGTTGGTGCTTTTATATTATCTTTTGGATTGTTTGAATGAATCTTTAACGTATTTTTACAATCAGTTGTAACTTAGTGTGGCCTTAGTAGATTGTGTTACCGTAATGATGGTAACATAGTCTTGGATGTATTTTGAGATCTCGAATCTCCATTATTTTTAGTTTTGAATTTTGAAATTAGTATGTAATAAATAGGATCAATGTAAATTTTATTTGTTGTAATTTCAAAGAAGACTAAAGATGGAGATTGGAGCTCACTCCCGCTACATGGACCAAGAAGGGTGATCAAGTCAAGCTTTGAGGGTCCAATCAGTTGGATTCCAAGTTGTATTTCATTCTTTTTGGTAGGATAGGCCACACTAGGACATGTTTTTTTTCCTTTTACGTTTTTCATTCTCGTTTACTTTCCATCACATGATAGATAATTGCATCATATTCCACCTAAACCAAACCACCTAAACTAAAATGCATGAAAATGATTCATATAGTTTGAATATTTTAATCATGGACATACATATGTCACTCGCTTTTAGGGCCATCACCTTAGTTAAATCATTCTCGAGTTGCTAAACATTCGTTCACTTAAAATGAATTTAAGTTAAGATGATGGGACCTTCCCCTATAAATAAAATTGAGACTAGTCTTTATAGGGAAAACTACTATGAACCCCTTCTTCGTCTGAAGTCATAATATGACCCCTTCTACGTTGGGTAAGTAGTGAGTGTTGACCTATTTTTATCTCAACATTATAGTACGAGTAATATCTCGTGATTATGATGGACCTAAAAGATAGAATTTACAGAATTTATCGATCCATGAATTCTAAAAGTAGAATTAGCCAAAGAGCTTGGCTTATCATTTCCAGAAATTGCGTCTTGGGATCATTTATATATTTCTTGAGGGAGGTCAATTGTATAAATGCACGAGTCATCGCATTAAACAGTTTTTCATTAGACTCAAAAATTTAAAACGATGAATACTTATCATATTTTTTTTTTCACAGTTTTTGAATCCGTTATATACAGATATAACTGCTAAATAACAAATGGCTGGCCATACTGATGACCCAATGCCAAGTGCCACGCTCGGACGTGAGTCCTGGCTTAAGATGTTCATGGACACTATGAATCAGTCAACTCGACTGAAGAATAACGGGTCCAACTTTGCGGACTGGGAGGCGGCATTACGGAATGCTGCCATTGCTGACGGTAAGCTCAAGTACTTGACTGAGCCACTACCGCCAAACCCAGGCCCCAATGCAGGAGCAAATGAATCACTTGCTTATAGTGATTTCGTAATGGAGGCGGGTGCGATAAAGAACTTACTCATCTTTTCAATGGAATCAAATTTGCAAAGGCGATTCATTGCCCATGGTGCGAACAAGATTTTCACCACGCTCTCTAACGATTTCTCGAAAAGCACTCTATGGATCGTTAGCTATGAGCATACCTTGTCGCTTCTTTGATCGAACTCCATAAGGCAACATTAGCCCACACATCTTTGACATGATTGAGATGTCGAGAACTGGAGGCACTTGGTTGCAAATCGATGAGAAGATCGTCTAGACCGCGTTCTTCATTCACTTCATGATGGTTTTGCCCTTTCAGGGCCACATTCCTATTGAAGGATATGAAGAAGAGTCTTCATCAGCTCCACTCACTCCTTGTACAGACACAAAGAAGATGATCTGAAATTGAGTGGGATTCTGAAACATGACTTTCTCCATGATTTGCCACAAGGGCAAAGGTAAGGGCAAGCTAAGGGCAACCTAGCTGTAGGGAAGCCGAAATTCAAAAAGCCAGGGCAAGGCAAGAGTGGGCCTGGTGAGACTAGCGGTAGCTCACAAGGCAAGACAAAGAGCGATGAAGGTAACGTGGAGTGCCACCACTGCCACAAGTTTGGGCATTGGAGGAGGAACTTCCCCGTGTACCGAGAGGACATAAAAGCAGGCCGCGTCTCTCCTGTTGGTATGTCTTCTTCTTTTATTCATATGATTGAGAGTAACCATGCAAGTTTCGGAACTTGGGTACTAGATACTGGTTGTGGTTCTCATCTGTTCAATCATTTGCAGGGCCTAAGAAACATCACAACTCTCGCAAGGGGTGATGTGGACCTGCGAGTGGGGAATGGAGCAAGAGTAGCTGCCGTTTCAGTGGGAACATATGTACTCCAACTCCCGAGTGGATTTGAGTTATTTCTGAATAACTGTTACTATGTACCCAGTTTATCTAAAAACATTATTTCAGTTTCCGTACTTGATAAGGACGGCTTTTCGTTTGTAATAAAGGATAATAGCTGTATTTTCTCTTTAAACGAAATGATTTATGGTAAAGCAGTTTCCATGAATGGGATTTATGTTTTAGATCAAACCACAGATATAATGCATGTGAGTAGTAAGAAAGCAAAGGTTGATGACAAAGATCAAACCTATTTATGGCATTGCCGTATGGGACACATAAATGAAAAATGTGTGAAGAAGCTCATTGACAATGGGACTATCTCCCCATTTGACTATGAATCTTTTGGCACGTGTGAATCATGTCACATAGGCAAAATGACTCGAATTTCCTTCAAAGGTGTTGGAATGCGCGGTGCTGACCTATTAGGACTTATACATACTGATGTGTGTGGACCTATGTCAATCAACGCTAAAGATGGCTATAGATATTTTATCACTTTCACGGACGATTTGAGTAGATATGGATATGTCTACTTAATGAAGCATAAAAGTGAGTCCTTTGACAAGTTCAAGGAATTCCAGAATAAGGTTGAAAACCAGCTGGATAGAAAGATTAAAGCACTACGTTCAGATCGGGGGTGGCGATATCTTTCGAATGAGTTTGATAAACACCTTAAAGACTGTGGTGTAGTACTACAGTTAACTCCACCTAGAACACCACAATTGAATGGTGTGTCCGAACGGAGAAATCAAACATTACTTGATATGGTTCGATCCATGATGAGTCACACGGTTGTACCTGACTCATTGTGGGGTTATGCTCTTTTGTCAGCTGCTTTAACACTTAACCGAAGTCCGTCTAAAGCTGTAGACAAGACTCCATATGAATTATGGAAGGGAACGGTCCCTAACTTGTCCTTTATTCGGGTTTGGGCTGCGAGGCTTATGTCAAGTGGAGACCTGACGATAAGCTCGGCCCACGATCGGTCAAGACATACTTTATTGGTTATCCAAAAGGGATGTTTGGTCATTACTTTTACTCGCCTACCGAACATCGAGTTTTTGTTGCGGCTATTGCGACGTTCTTAGAGAAAGAGTTTCTCGAGAATAGGACAAGTAATGGAACCTTCGATCGGTCGGAGATTCAAGAACCAACAACCGAGCAACCAATGGAGGAAACTGTTCCTTCATCATCGGCTGCGGGTTAATTTCCTTGGAACCTAGGAGGTCGGGTAGTGACAATCGATTCCTCTAGACATAACTTTGTTTATGGTTGAGGAGAACATGGAGAATGGGAGAGATGACGTTTTACTCCTAGAGAGTAACGAACCAGCTACCTATAAAGGTGCCATGACCTGTTCCGACTCTAAGCTATGGCTTGAAGCAATGCAATCCGAGATGGACTCTATGTATGAGAATGACGTATGGGATCTGGTTGATTTGCCTGATAAGGTTCGACCTCTTCAGTGCAAATGGCTTTACAAGATAAAGCATTCCGTAGAGGGACAACCAGACACCTATAAGGCACGACTAGTGGCAAAGAAAGGGTTT
>JAIUZE010012891.1:0-57006 GCA_022085475.1 Heliosperma pusillum | reverse complement strand
AAAAATAAAAGCCTAAGTCTACTAACTAAAGAAGATATCGGAAGTAGGGTCGATCTCCACAGGGAGGAAATTAACTAACTGCAATCTAAGTCTGTCAGTCACAGTCTGGGGGTTTTGATTTGGTTTTAAACTAAACTAAAGAAGATTTAAGGGAAGAGAAATAAAGGTAGAGGTTAACACGAAATAAATCAGATAAAGGGAAAATATGCTAGGATTCGGTCTACTGCAATATCGGCATCTACGGGTCAACTAAGTCAGTCAATCTATCAATGAGAAGGGCAATGGTTTTCTCCTCTCGGTATCAAACCACCCTAGGGATTTTCCTAATTAACTCTCGCCCTCTTAGGAGTCACCTATCAATTCTCAGCAAGCATTTCCCTTCCAACCTCTCGATCCAGGTCGGGGTTAACTACCTAGCTAGTCTCCTGCGTGCACTCATTCAACTAACCTCAATTAAATTGCTTAGATTGATTCTCATATTCAAGATTAACTAACATACTATATCCTATCATGCCTTTATTACAGTTTTCCTCATCCTAACATATAAGGGAATTAGCTACTCATACTATTAATGATGCTAGCAATAAAGACGATTGAATATATGACATTAGACATTATATCATCGTAATTAACAAGCATAAAGAACAATAACGCAGCCATTAAGAAAGGTAAAACAGTAATTAAGATTAGAACGAAGATTAAGAATAAAGGAGAGAAAAGAATTTACAATCTTAGCAAATCCGGCGTAAAGAACAAATCCCCGTCGATAATAAACCCGAATGTAAACTTAAAGATTAAGAAAGTTCAGAAACTAATGGTGAATGATAAGTGTCTGCTAAGTAGTTCATAATTCTCATTAATGACGAACTAAGAGTCTTATATAATGCATAACACGACTTTTAACCTAATTAGTCTACGGACTGAAGGCCCGTGACATATTTCACTCGATCGAGGGAAAATCCCCTTCAATCGAGGCCTTTATTCGAGAATATCAATCGATCGAAGACTTCATCCTCTCGATCAACCAATTCTTCAACACCTACCCCTCGATCGAGCAGATGACAGCTCGATCGAGGTCTTCTCTAGCAACAAATCCTCTCAATCGAGTAGAGAGTCACTCGATCGAGTCTTCTTCATCAGTACTCCCCTCGATCGACCAAAGATATGGTCGATCGAGGTCCTCTGGCCTAGCACATAGTGTTGGTCGTGGCTTTGGACTTGATTGTGAGCGGTTTCACTCTTTCCCATGCAAGACCTTATGTTCCGTTCCTTCCATTCTCCTAAATGCATGCAAAGTGGACTGTTTTGGCTCGGTTTCCGCTGCTACGCATCTTGTACCTACAAGATGGTAATGGAAGTACAAAGTAGCCAAATAGGGGCATATAGTGACATAATATCACCTAAATGACATAGAAATGCGTGCATAAATGGACTAAAAAGTCTATATAAAATACACGCATCAAACTTCCCTAAACCAAACCTTTACTTGTCCTCAAGCAAACTAAATGCAGATATATGGAACTAAATGAACCCAGGGGAATGAAGTAAGTCTCAGAGCTAGCTACAAGTCAATGCTAAACCGTTTAATGCACTCATTCAATCGCCACAAAGCTTAATACGAAAGTGAACGAATTTATACAATCTTGGAAATAAATTAGACTTTCGACCCTGCAAGACTCAACCAAATTCGGACTCTCACGGGTCACCCTTCTCTCAACAAGCAAATGGTAAGTAAATATGTATAAGAAAGAGAGAAGAAAATGTAGTCACTCACCTAGACTACGACCGACACAACATGCATTGCTAACTAATATGAAAGATGATTCAAGCACCGTACATACGCATAACCACCGTTCAAGGACTATCATGTGCCGAACATTTGCAAAAATATGGATATGTGAGGCTAATTGGTGAGAAGGGGCAAAACAATTAATGGAAATGTGAGGGTAAATAGCCAAGCTAGTTCCTAACAAGACCGTAATAGAACTCTTCCAACTATCAAAAGTTAAGCTCGATGCCTTAACATATCTAGGCATATACAACACAAATCCCATAAAACACCTCGACAAATGATAATAAGAATAGGAGGTGTAAATAACAAAAACTTCAGCCAATTATTTTTTTCTCATTGTATTTTTTCATTTTTCATTTTCTTTCTTTCTTTTTTTTTTCTTTTCTATCTTGGCTGATCGAGGGGAGAACCCCTCGATCGAGTGAAATAAGTCACTCGATCGAGGTAACATACAGCAACATCTACTCGATCGAGCTAAAAGCTGCTTGATCGAGGTACTATTCATCACTTCTCTTCTTTTTCTCGCAAAAACCCACTCCAATCAATGAAAACTAGTCAAAAACTGACACAAAAGTAAAATATACCTCGACTACTAAACTAGCTCGGCAAAGGTAGGCTCAGTTTAGAATGTAGTTAAGGGCAACAGGCAGATATGGCTTTATGTGGAGTTAATGGGGTAAAATGAGGAAAAAGCGAGATGCAAATATTCTCAAAACACATAATACCGACCACAAACCCAATGCGTGCAGGCAATAAGAAATCAAAGTTCATATACAAGCAAATGACACGAGATGTGGGGAGTAACTACTCTCATTCCTAGATGAACTGGTCATAAATGTCACCAGTTATAGGCTCCAAAACTCAGAATATATAAGTAGTTTGCCAAAATGTTGAGTCAAGTCTAATAGTCAGATTTAAATTCCAAGACAAAATTCAATAGTTCACTACTTTGATTTTACTAAGTAAGTCAAGAATGGTGCAAGGAATAGCATAAAATAGACTTGTAGTGCAATTTCATCACGAACAAGACTCCAATCCGACTCGGCTATATGCAAAAATAAACGTGATATTTTTGATTTTTTCAAATTTTTCTAATTAACATGAATTGTAAACGTGAATGCAACACAAATGCAAATGCAGACGCAAAAGGATGCAAAACACCTCCCCAAACCAAAACAGACAATGTCCTCATTGGCTATAGCACAACAGCATATAAGGGAAAGGGAAACACAACCTAATTCATGTTCCTAAGGGATGAAAGATACACAAAGAATGGAAAAAATAAACAGAAAAACTCACAAAACAACAGCTTCCCCAAACTAGCATCAAACTGGGGAGCTAACATCACCTCCTCCCAGCAGTCTCCTCCGTCTCCACCTTATACATCGGGTCCCTCTCCTCCTCCTGAGCTAGCCTCCTAGCTGCCAAATCCGCGCGCTCCCTCGTGGCCCTCTGTACCGCCGTCTCGTCCTCTTCCTCTCCAGAAGAAGAGGAAGAAGATGGTGAAGGATACCCACCCTCTGGGTATCTGTAAAACGAGGGGTGAGGCCATCCATCTGGAATAGGACGTTCTCTGCGGATATGGTCCTCATAGATGGGGAACAAGGCCAAGGCCTGATCCCATCGCATCTGTGCTATATCCCTGCGCATATCAAGTAGCAAAGCATCACGACGCCCTTGGTCCATGACCTCAGACGCCTCAAACAGGGGAGGACAAACAAAATTAGCCGGAACAACCAACTCAGGAGGGGGAGTGGTGGTGGTGACATGCGGGGGCGTGACAGTGGTCGTCCCAGCCTGTTGAGAACCCGACGGCTCTCCAACGTCCCTCTGGGGGGAAGCTCTCTTCCTCTTCTTAGTGGAAGAGGAAGGTGTAGTAGTGAAAGGTAGATGGTAAACAGGGGGAGGGGGTTTCACCACTCTCGCAGTAGTGAGAGGTGAAAGACAAGGTAATGTAGGACAAGGTAAGACAACGGATGTGGAACCACATATCTTCCACATCCGACGCCCAGAGCCCGTGATCCAAGCAAACCCGACCATGACAGGTATGTCTATGTCGACGCCCGGGCCTAAGCGCAAATGAGTCCTAGGGAAGTCTGAATAAAGGTGGCGGCCAATCCTACTGACCAGACCGCCACAGACTACGAGGCTAGACACCGTAGACTCTAGGTTCTTCAAGTAAAGAGCCACTAAGTAAGCTATGTTCAGGACAAATGGGGTACCGCTATCAACGTTCAGGTACTCCGCTAAAATGACTAACTCAGTGTTGTTGATGTTGTTGGGTTCTGGTCTAGCGAAAATCGACTCGCCTAAGAGTCGCAGAAAATAGCGCAGCGAGGGGTGGTGAACGTGGGCCACCTTACGAGTGCCGTAAGGTGTGTGAGAAATGGCGGTCCAAGCCTGGTTCAACAGCTTCCTAGGAGCTGCCAAAAGACCGTCACTCGATAGACCCAAAACCTCCCCAAACCTAGCTAAAGTCCAAGAATGCGACTCATTAAAGAGTCGGAAATGAATGCAAGCGCTAGACGGTGAGGTAGCATACATATCGGCCTGAAAAGTATAGGAACTGAAAAACTCAAGCGTAGGTACTCGATATGTATACTCCCTCATCTAGGCCAAACCCGACATCCCCGTCCCGTTAATGAATAGGCAAACATCAGTAAATAAACCTAGCTCCTCTAGGTCGGAACGGTGCAGAAAACGGCTCAAATGGATAGGGGAGTCAAGTAAATAAGATAACCGTTTCCGGTGAATGCTAGAAATGAATTGTACCTCCCTAATCCGTGGTAGTGGCCCAAGAGACTCCACGCTAGATGGCTGACTAGCAACCTTGATAGCCTTCTGTGGTGTCGATCCTTGAGTAGTAGCTAGCTTATGCGCGGCTAGCTGGCTGAATGTCAACGCCTTCTCGCTAGGAGTAAGTGATGAGCTAGAAGGCGCAGCGACCTCAGTAGTGGTCGCTGGAACAACAGTCTCAGCAGAGACCGTGACAGCAGTCGGAGTCTCAGTATGCTCCGTGGAGACCGTCTCAGCAGCAGTCTCGGTAGTGGTGACAGCAGTATTGGTCACAGGTGTAGTCACGGTAGTGTCCGTCTCAAAAGTCGTTACAGTAGCAACGACCTCAGGAAACACGGACTGACTAGGGACTGAACTCGACTCCATAACAACAAAGAAATCAACAAGAAACAATTTATAACATCTAATTCACTAGATTAATCCTATAATCAAATTCTAACCCTAATTGAATCGAAAAAGGGGAAGGGATTACGAATTAACTAGTAGAATAGTAAAGAGATACTTACTTGTTGATGATTACCCCAAAAAATAAAAATAGCAATTAATCGATCAAATTCGAACAAATCGAATTCACAAACCCTAAATTCACGAAATCTTCAAATAAATCGAAATTAAAGGTGAAAAAGAAAGGGCTTTTCGATCAATTGCAATAGTAAAGTAAGAGGGTATATGTAATTGGTAATTAATTTGGATATTAACACGAATTGCAGGTAAGATTATGCAGAAAAAATTGAAAGATGAAGAACAAAGGGGAATTGGGATAGAGTAATTTGAAAGGGGATCGAAGACTTCTCTTATATAGGTAAGTTAGTTCGGTCGATCGAGTAGAAATTCTACTCGATCGAGAACTTTTTCAGGCAGGACCGCTCGATCGAGTAGTTCTGATTTACTCGATCGAGGACTTTCTTTTGGTGATCCTCAGTTTACTCGATCGTTTTGAATTCCCCTCGATCGATTTGCATTCCACTCGATTGAGGTCTTTTTCTTTCCCAAGTCTCTCGATCGAGTAACAATTTACTCGATCGAATGATTTTCCTATTTGTACAGCCTTCGACTTTTAGCAATTGATTTCCGCTTCTTTTTCCTGCAAAAACGATACCCAAAAAAATACCATAAAATGTCTAACAGGAAAAGTAAATTGTTTATCTAAACTACGGATTATAACGTAACCTCTAATCTAAGTAAATAGTCTAATTGTCTAATTGTCTAACGAAAACGTAATAAATTGTTATTTACAAATTGCACGGGGTTACAAACCCGGCTAATAACCAAATAGTTTTGTGACAAGGCCACCGTCAGGCCTTTGACTTGCGGAATTACCCTCAGCTGCGGTAATTTCCGACTTCTATTTCCACACATACGATCTTTTCTTGGAGTCTAGCTCCACTTCCGAATCACTCGAATATGTGCGAACTCCTTTGTCCTTCTTGGACTTCTTGTTGATACCATCACGCGAACATGGCTCTCCCTTCTTCAGCTCCAATGCCGCCGATCTATTATCTGTAAGACAACACACAATAGCGTGTTCCTCCAATTCGCTCCCAAGCTGGGGCGGAGGTGTTACGGTAGCAATAGGAATATCACAAACAGGAGCTATAGGCTCGATAGGAACCGAAGCTTTGTCATGCATAAACAAACCAGGTGTGATGTCAGCTAAGGGAAGCGCGTGACATGGTGAAACAAGCATGGGACCTTTACTAGCACGAGACTGAGTGAAAACTAGGTTCTCCCCACCTATCTGAAAAGTTAATGGTCATAACCCGACATCAATAACCGCTTGTGCAGTATGCAAGAACGGTCTTCCCAAAATAATGGGAGTGTGAGAATCCTCAGGTATGTCCAATACTATGAAGTCGACCGGGATAAAGAATCTCCCTATTTGCACAGGTACATCCTCTATGACTCCTAAAGGTCGGGACAAGGTCATATCTGCCATTTGCACTGTCATGTTGGTACACTGAAGCTTGGTGAAGCCTAACCGTTTGGCTAAAGACAAAGGTAAGACGCTAACACTATCTCCTAGGTCACATAACGCATTATCTATAAGATAGGTACCTATATGACATGGTATTGAAAAGCTACCTGGGTCGGACAGTTTAGGTGGGCATTTGTTCTGGAGGAACGCGGAGCATTCCTCAGTCAAAGCTACAGTCTATACAGTATCGACTGACCTCTTACGTAAAAGAATTTCACGAATAAATTTCAAGTAAGAGAGTACCTTTAATAAGAGGTCTGCAAATGGAACATTCACTTTAAGATCGCGTACAATGTCAGCGAACCAAACAAATTCCTTCTCGACCTTAGCCTTCTTCAACCGACCGGGAAACGGAACTGGAACGTCAGGTGATCCACGTTGCCTATCCTTGACAATCGCATTGTTAATCATCCGCTTGCTTAACCCCTTCAATAGAGCTTCTCGCTCATTAGGACCCACCGATCGAGTATTGATGTCACTCGATCGATCATTCTTGGAACTCAAACTGCTCGATCGAGCAGCATCATCAGTCAAAGTACTCGATCGAGGAACAGCAACCTCTCGATCGAGCTTCTGTCTTTCTGATTCACTCGATCGAGGAACAGCAACCTCTCGATCGAGTGAATTTCCCTTCAAATCATTATATCGACTAGAATAAACTCCTCGATCGATCACAATATCAGCATCACCCTTCAAAACATTGGAATGCGCACCATAGATATTGGCAACGGTACCAGCAGGACTGTTATAAGCGAGACCGCTTTGCAGAGTGATCATGTTCAGTGTCTCCTTGTTCTTATCGGTCTGGGACGGTAACTGGCCAGGTTGCCTAATCGATCTAGCTCCCGCCAACTGAGCAATCTGCGACTCCAAGAGTTTAATGGTAGCATTCGTTGCTTTATCAGATTTGCTCAATTAGGTAGCTAAAGCTTGTATCATCGACTTTAGCTCTCCAACTTCTGAAATTCCTCCAGATGAGGAACTAGCTTGTTGTGAAGACTGGATTTTTTGGAATCCTTGCTTATGCGGCGGTTGATAAGTCGACTGTTGTGGTAGAGTAGTAGGATTTAAGACATTCTGGCTCGTCCATCTCAAGTTGGGATGGATATTCCCCTGATTATAGTAACCACCCCCTTGACAATATTGTTGAAAAGAACAAACTTGCTCCTTTTCTGCAAGACAATCTACAGCCATGTGACCAGTTTCGCCACACCTTTCACAAGTGATCACTTCATCTCGCTGCAGCAAATGAACCGTCTGCTGGTTATCTGCAGCCTGCTTCTCCCATTTGTCAAGTCTGGCATTCAGTTTATCAAATTTAGCATCCAGACCATCAGAATCAACACTAGCTACTGTCCGTGTACCACTTCGCGGATTACCATATTCAGCACAATGGGTTGCCATCTCCTCGAACAATTTCCAACCCTTATCATCATCTATACAACCCGTTGTAAAACTGGTTACATAGAAACCACTGTTCGAACCCATGGTGAGGAACAGACCTCAGTAGCGTCTTAAATCGATCCCAGGACTCATAGAGATTTTCATGAACTGTCTGTTTGAAATTTGTAATCTGACCCCTCAAAGCATTCGTCCTCTGTGGTGGAAAATACTTCTTGTAGAAGGCCAGTGAAAGTGTAGTCCAGTCAGTAATGCCAAGTTCTTCTCTATTCAGATTCTTCAACCAATCTTTGGCATTGTCGGTAAGAGAAAAAGGGAACAAGACCTCCTTGATCTTGTCTTGTGTCACCCCTTTAGAAACTGGAATAGAAGAGCAGTAATCGGCAAAAGTCTCCATATGCTTTCTCGGATCTTCCCCAGCCACATCCCTATAATTGTCCTGCTGAACAAGCTAGATATAAGACGGACGAAGATCAAAAGAAGTTCCATCTTCGCCCGTTGCAAGTTTTAATCCCTAGGGTATACATGCAGCGGTGGGCTCAGAGTGACTAGAATTGTTAGGCATCTTCGCTGGTACGGTAGTCTCAACAGTCGAATCTTCCTCAAAAATAAAACTGTCGAAGACGGAGTCAGAAGTACTCAAGTCTTCCTCCTGAACAGTCTTATCTAACCCTCTCTTTCTGCGTAAGAAGGTTCGTTCGGACTCTGGATCAGCTTCCACTAACTCGAGCCTTTGGGACCTGCGCATACACAACTATAGAGAGAAAAATAAGAACAGTCTTAAGGAATTAGAAATTCCTTAAGACGAGTGACGAGCTTATTTTACGGGGTCGTTAATTCCACAAATTAGCTATGCCAAATAACAATTTATAAAGCCAAATCTAGACTCAAACCAACCTAAGTAAAGGGTAGTAAGGGTAAGACAAGGATCGAACCCAAGGGAAGGCGATGAATGCTAAAAATCTAATCTAGACTCTTCCTAAAAACCGAATAAACAAATTAATTAATCTAACCACAAATTAAAACACTAATTAAAACAAAGACTAGAATTACTTACAAACTATGATATTCACAATGGTAAACATGTAGATAACAAATAGGAAGAGAGTTTTTCATGAGAAAAGATTATCAAGCCTAAAAATTACTAACAACAACTAAATACTCAAAGATTCAAATATGGAGAAATAACTTAGTGCAATTATCCCAAGTTCCCCCACAATTAACAAAGTAAAGATCCCTCCTTTCCTTCCCTTCTCTAATTATCTAGTACAAACTTCTAAAAACTAGCCACCAATGAATTAAACCATCCATAAATGACTCAATACAACTAAACCCATACTTATTAAAACATAAGCATAAAGAAAGATGCAAGCTTTAAGCACAAAACCAAAGAAGCATGCTAGAATCATGTAATAAAACATTAAACCATGTCCTAAATACACAATAATCCAAATTCCACTAAAAAGGTTCCAACTTTTAAACCAAAGTTACAAACTTTCAAGTTGCTTTAACAAATATCAAGACAAATCAACCAAATTCATCAAGACAAAGCAATTAAATCAAACAAACAATTACTAAGATGGTTAACCTTAACAACAATTCATTCAACAATGAAATTCAAACATAGGAAAATGGAATTAAATAGAGAAGGAAGGATTAAAAAGGTCTTACAATGCTAAAAAGGGAAGAACTTGTTCAAATTACACTAAGCAAAAGAAGATTAGCTACCCATAGTCTTCATAATACAACCAATTTCTAAGTAAAAACCAATTACAAGAGCCAAACTTGAAGAACAAAGTAGAGAAATGCTAAGGAAAAATATGATGTTGTATGTTGAATGCTTGACGCCCTTGTCTCTCTTCAGAAATCTTCTTTTATACCCTTGGTCCGCAAACCTAGGGGCCTTGAAAGGTGGGCTTCCAAAAGACAAGACGAGAAAATGAGAAAAACCCGTACTGAGAGATGACGCAGGCTGCGTCCTACGACGCAGGCTGCGTCGAGCACTGCCCAACTTTTGCCTTGTTTTCCTTCTTGACTTTCGTTGACCCCATGGATATTAACCCCGCCTTGACTTCCATTGACCCATTGGGCTTTGTCTTCAAACCTTGGTGATTCATTGCTAGCCCACTTCAAGTTCCGGGTTTTTGGGTCTCGGGTTTTCGGGTTTTACTTTTATTGACTTTCGGGATTTGACTCTCAAAATTGACTTAAAATACTAAATACTAACATTATTACAAAAACTAAATTTAACATAAAACAAAGCTAATGACCCGTAAAAAGTAGAACGAAAGACTCTAAAAATTACTACTAGACACGACAATATTTGACGTTGTCAAACACCCCCACACTTGGACTTTTACTCGTCCCGAGTAAAACTCGAGATTAGCACAAATGACACGAGCCCAACAAAGTGTGTGTGTAGGTATTGACCTCTCTTCCCTCACTACACCCTTCTTATACTCCCTCTTAAACAATCCACCCATGACAAAAACAAAATAAAAAGACTCAATTCTTGTGACACTCTTCTCTCACTCCCCCTCCTTATATCATCCCTCAAGACTAAAGACACGACATGCCACCTACTCCGACTCAAATCAACTCCTCCCTCCTTATAGCTCCAAATAAAGTAGTATGACCATCTTTGCCTTATCCCAAGGCATAGCGAGATGGTCTTTCTCAACAACCTCCATACAAATCCACTCCTTATATCACCCCCTTATTACTCCACTAATGCAAATCATGGTTACTTGGTTGGCCCCAAACTTCACAATTTGCACAACCAAGCGACCACCAACATAAATCCACCAATTTGAAACAAAGTTTTGTGACTCAAAAATAAAAATAAAAGGGTCCTAAACTAGCCTCCTTCCAATTTCCTCCTTATCACTCCCTTCTTATTCCTCCAAAATCCTCATCATAGGAAGAATCATGCTCAAATTTTTTTCATTTTTTCATTTTTCTATTTTTTTTCTTGAAAATCCCTCATTTTGCCTAAGGTGCCCTTTCGGGTTTTCACCTTAGCTTTTCCTTTCCTCTCATTGGTGGCTCGCAACTCGATTCTTCATTTTGCCCGGAATGCCCTTTCGGGTTTTCATTCCGTCCTCGGCCACCTTCCCAATCTTGCCTAGGTGCCCACCCTTGTGGGTTTTCACCTAGCCGGGATTTTCAATTTTTTTCTTTTCTTTTTCTCTTTTTTTTTCTTTTTCTTCAAAATAAAGACATAAAAAAAAAATTTTACAATGCATCAAAAACAAACTAACTATGTACAATCTTCTCCCCCACACTTAGAATATACAATGTCCTCATTGTAGGAGAGAAAAAATAATGTTACCTCATCAATTGTCGAAAGGAGAAGACCCCGAGGCACCTCCTCGGTTTCTCCTCCTATCCCTTTCTTCTCTAATCCGCCTTCTTCGCTCCATGCCTTCATCAAGGGTTGCTTGGGTGTAAGGAAAAGGGTAGCCCGGGTTTTGTTGCATGGACATCCCAAAGAGAGAGCTAGCCAATCCATAAACGTCCTCTTGCGCCACCGCATCTTCATAGGAGTCTTGAAGATAGGTGTGGTGGCGCTCATTTTGAGCGTTAAAGTGGCTCGTAGCTTGCTCCCTCCAAGCATTTTGGGTGGCCCACATTTCATTTTGTTCCCGCCATCTTTTATCTTGTTGCTCTCTCCATAGGCGGGCTTCCTCTTGCCCGTCTAGCATCCTCCTCCATTCCTCACTTTGAGCCCTCTCGGCCTCCGCTCTCAATCTCTCCCTCTCCTCCACAACATTGTGCCAATCATCCAAAGTCTCAAGCCTACCTCCTTGAAGTTGTTGCCAAGTGTTTGAGGCATCCACCCTCCCACTAATGTGCGCCAAGACGTCATTGGTGCTAGCAAAATAGTTAGCCATTTGTTGTTGCCATGGCTCCACGGGTGTGCTAGAACGACCCTCCGCATCAAACATGGGGGTGTCGGTATCATGGTGGCTTGGGAAAGGTGATGGGAAATGAAATGGTGGTGGTTGTTGTTGTTGTTGTTGTTGTTGTGTTGTTGTTGTTGTTGTTGTTGTTGTTGTTGTTGTTGTTGTTGTTGTTGTTGTTCAAAATTGGTGGTGTGGGAAGGGCCTTGCTCAATTGCAAGGATCTCAATCTCCTCTCTCAAATGCTCACTTCCCTCACCACCCTCTCTCCTTGCCCTCCTTTGCCTCAAAGGCACTTCTTCTACCTCCTCCTCTTCCGCACTACTTACCCCCAAACTTTCCTCCCTAGGACAAACAAAATCCCACGCCGCGGGTCCTCTAGGTAAAGGATTGTTTTGAGGTCTAGGCAACTTCATGTAGCTTAGCCCGTCACTTCCCAACCAAAACCCTTTTAAGGGTTGCTCCTTGCTAGTCTTAAACATGTGAACTTCTTCTAGCCCAAGACGGTTGTACCTCGTCAAACCCCTACATATGTTCACCGCTTGACCATTAGGAATGCCCCCCTCATAATGCCTTACCAAGAAAGAAATCACCCCCCCACAATGGATGCTTGCCCTTGCCGATTTTTGCCTATGCTTGATGCAAGCTCTCAAAAACAAATCGGCCCAATCCGGGATCCCTACCCCCTCCGGAAGCATAGTCCACAAACATAGCCGGATCTTCTCCGGCACTTTGGTGGGTTCTCCCGCGGAGTTGAAAATGGTGGTAAGGAACCTAGTAATTAGGCGGAGTACGGGGTGGGTGATGGCTGACAGTTTGGCATCCTTAGACGGGCCATGGTCATCGGCAATGTTACCCCACATCTGGTGCATTTTGCCCCTTGGGCATCTAATGTCTACGGTTGCTTGGTGATTTTTAGGATTTGACGGATTTCGGAAGTTGGGGCTTCATGCCAAGTTTGGTTCAATCGGAATCGGTAGGCTTTCTCCTCACCTTCGGGCACATCCAACTCCGACAAGGTTGCTAGAAACTCGTATGCAAAACTCCTATAGGTGTAATCCCAGGAGTTTGGCTCGAGATAAGCCTCTAGCCCTACTTTAGCTAGCATGTCCCTTGTCAAGTTGAACATGCCTAAGGCATGGAGGGTGGTTGGGCAAAAGAATTTGGTTGCTACAAGAGGGTGAGTGGATATTTGATCCCAAATTTTCTTATATTGAGCTTGCATCCTCTCATAGCCCATAAACACCGCTTCTACCTCGGTGTCGGGCTCACTCACCGCGGCCCTCTTATTTTTCCCTTTGCCAAACAACTTAGAGATCTTTGGTGCCATATCTGCAAAATGTAACAAACAACACACTACAACAATAACAAGCAATCACTCGAAAGGTTTTTCACTCAAGCAATTCAACAAACACTTGGTGTGCAACAATTTCTACACCTCAAAAAGCTAGTGTTTGTTGAATTTCTTTACCTTACTCAGAAAACTTTATCCAATCCTAACTACACAATCAAGCAAGGGGAAAGGGGAACTCAACCTAAGACTAAAACTAGCCTAATTCGAGCAAAACTTGAAGATTGATGAAAAAGTCGCGTATGAAGTTATACCTTTGCTTTTCCACAAGATTCAAGTTCCTTGATGATTAGAAATAGGTAGGAATTCGACAATTAGCCTTAAAAACCCAGCAAAAGACCCGAAAAACGAATTTTAGGGAAAAAATCTAGGGTTGTTTAAGACGGATTTTCTGAGTTTTAGGGTGAGTGAGATTGATTTTGGGGTTATTGAGTGTAGAATAATGATTAGGGAGAAGATTGGGATTGATTTTGATGAAGGTTTTGGAAGATTTGAGTGAGAAAGATGGATTTTTGAGGGATTGGGGGTTGGGTTTGGTGTGTTTGTCGTGAAAAGCAAAGAAGAAGATGAGGTTTTGTTTTATGAAGAACACGGGCAAAGGCTGAAGAATAAAACGAAATCTGCTCTCGACGCAGGCTGCGTCGTCACGACGCAGGCTGCGTCCTACGACGCAGGCTGCGTCCTACACTGCCGGATGGTTCTTGCTTTTGCACTTAGCAAAATTTTTGCTAAGTGCTCCAAACACCTCCATACTTGCAATTTCACTTCAATGGTCCATAATAACCTCCAATATCTAAATTCCATCGATTCTCGAACTTTTTATCCGTGGCACGCATCCCAAGGCGGCCAAAAACTCGCAAAACTTCACAAAACCGTTAGTAACTTCAAAAAATTTTGTTTGATGCAATGTCTAACTAACTTAAAACAACTTAAAAGCTAAGATTTTTCAAAGAAACTTCAAAGAAATATTCACAAGGATAGAGTATGTATATGTTTTGCCGTTTATTTAGAGTCGATGGCTCGACTTAGCTATTTCAAGCTTTTCAACTTTGATAAATGGGGTCTTCAAGCAAGACCTCTTCTTCCCCCTCCCGGGTACATCCTTGGAAGTAGTGCTTGAGACGGTGGCCATTCACTTTGAGGAGCTTTCCATCCCCGGGCCCCTCCACTTCTATAGCTCCATGAGTAAACACTTTCTTGACGGTGTAAGGTCCAAACCATCTTGACCTCAACTTGCCCGGAAAGAGCTTAAACCGGTTTTGGAACACAAGAACTTTATCACCTTCCTTGAAAACTCTACGGTTTATCATCCCATCATGTCATCTTCTTGTTTTCTCTTTGTAGATGGAAGAGTTCTCATAAGCATCTTGGCGAATTTCTTCAAGTTCTTGTAATTGAAGCTTTCGGTGCATACCGCTCTCATCTTGGTTTTGGTTGAAAGATTTGATAGCCCAATAGGCTTTGTGCTCAACCTCCACGGGGAGGTGGCAAGCCTTGCCATAGATGAGACGGAATGGGGACATGCCAATGGGGGTTTTGAAAGCGGTCCTATATGCCCACAATGCATCAACTAGCCTCTTACTCCAATCCTTTCTATCCGGATTCACCGTCTTTTCAAGTATTCCTTTAATTTCACGGTTTGAGAGTTCGGCTTGCCCGTTTGTTTGTGGGTGGTAGGCCGTGGAAATTTTATGATTCACCCCATACCTCTTGAGAAGGCCTCCAATCACCTTGTTGCAAAAATGGGTCCCCCTATCACTAATGATGGCCCTTGGAAAGCCAAACCGAGAGAATATGTTCTCTTGAATGAAAATGGCTACTACCTTGGCATCATCGGTGCGGGTAGGAATTGCTTCAACCCATTTTGATACATAGTCCACCGCCAAGAGGATGTACAAATAACCACCGGAATTTGGAAAAGGGCCCATAAAATCAATTCCCCACACATCAAAGATCTCACAATATAGAAGAGGTTGTTGTGGCATCTCATTTCTCTTTGTCAAATTCCCCACCCTTTGACATCGGTCACAAGTCTTTACAAATTTGTGGGCATCTTTAAAAAGGCTTGGCCAAAAGAAACCGCATTCAAGCACTTTTCTAGCGGTTCTTTGTGGCCCAAAATGTCCTCCACAAGCATAGTCATGACAATGATGTAGGAAGGAGGGAATTTCACTCTCGGGCACACATCTTCTCACAAGTTGATCTTGGCAAAATTTCCACAAGTAAGGATCATCCCAAGTATAGTACTTGGCATCGGACTTGACTTTGCTCTTTTGATGAGAAGAGAAATGGCTTGGAAGCCGCTTTGTCACTAAATAGTTGACCATGGTGGCATACCATGGCTCTTCCACTTGTATAGCATAGAGGGACTCATGAGGGAGACCTCCTTCAACCTCTTCAAGAGGGCATGATGGTCTTCCTTCATGGTTTAGCCGGCTCAAATGATCCGCCACCACATTCTTCACCCCTTTCTTGTCTTTTATTTCCACATCAAACTCACTTAGAAGAAGAATCCATCTCAACAACCTTGGCTTTGCATCCTTCTTTGCCACAAGGTATCTAATGGCGGCATGATCGGTGTAGATGATCACCTTTGTGCCCAAGAGATAAGATCGGAATTTTTCTAGAGCATAAATCACACCAAGGAACTCCTTCTCCGTCGTGGAATAGTTCTTTTGAGCATCATTCAAGAGGGTAGAAGCATATTGGATCACATGGGGTCCCTTGTCACTCTTTTGACCCAAAACCACTCCCAATGCATAGTCACTTGCATCGGTCATGATTTCAAATGGAAGATCCCATCGTGGTGCTTGAATAATTGGTGCGGTGACCAATCTCTCCTTCAAGTCATTGAATGCTTTCCTACATTTGTCATCAAAAACAAATTCCGCTTCTTTGTGCAAAAGCTTGCATAAAGGGTTAGCAATCTTGGAAAAATCCTTAATAAATCTCCGGTAGAAACCGGCATGTCCTAGAAAAGACCTAATGTCTCGGGTGTTAGAGGGATAAGGTAAAGTTTTGATAATGTCAACCTTAGCCTTATCCACCTCAACCCCCCTTTCCGACACTACATGTCCCAAAACGATGCCACTAGTCACCATGAAATGACATTTTTCGGAGTTTAAAATGAGGTGAGACTCTTGGCATCGCTCTAAGACAAGAGCAAGGTGTTTTAGACATGCATCATAGGAGTCCCCATGGACGGTGAAATCGTCCATGAATACTTCTATGATTCGTTCTACATAGTCGGAGAAAATACTCAACATGCACCGTTGAAAAGTTCCCGGTGCATTGCACAAACCAAAGGGCATACGACGATAAGCAAATGTACCAAATGGGCATGTGAATGTGGTCTTGACTTGGTCCTCGGGTGCGATTGGGATTTGAAAATACCCCGAGTACCCGTCAAGGAAACAATAGAAAGCTTTTCCCGCTAGTCTTTCTAACATTTGATCAATAAATGGTAGCGGGAAATGGTCTTTCAATGTAACCGCATTCAAGCGGCGGTAGTCAATACACACTCTCCAACCGGTTTGTGGTCGGGTGGAGACCAAGTCTCCTTGTGCATTCTTGACTACCGTCACTCCTCCCTTTTTGGGTACGACTTGAGTTGGGCTAACCCAACGAGAGTCGGAAATAGGGAAAATGATACCCATTTGCAATAGCTTAATTACCTCTTCTTGCACTACCTCCGCCATGGGTGGATTGAGCCTCCTTTGGGGTTGTCGGACCGGTTTGGCATCCACTTCAAGTCGTATCTTGTGCATGCAAGTCACCGGGCTTATCCCTTTTAGGTCCGCTATGCTCCACCCAAATTTTTCCTTATGCTTTTCAAGTAGTAGTACCAATTTGCCTTCTTGGTCCTCGGTGAGTGTGCTTGAAATGATAAGTGGTAGGGTGTTCTTGTCCCCTAGAAAGATGTACTTTAAATGGCTTGGGAGGGTCTTCAACTCGACCTTAGGAGGTTGGATAATGGAAGGGAGGGGCTTGTGGAGTGGGATACTCAAGGCAAATAACTCGGACAACCTAGCCATTGCAGGACGCAGCCTGCGTCGTACGACGCAGGCTGCGTCGTATGACGCAGGCTGCGTCGTGTGACGCAGGCTGCGTCGAGCACTGCCTTGCCCTGTTTTCAGCATCTCTATGACGTTGAGCTCCTCATATGTTTCTATGGGATCTTCCCTCTCCAAGTCTTCAAGACATTCCTGCACATCAAAAGCCAACAACAAGCGCAAACCTTCCTCTTTCATGGGGTTAGTTAAAGCTACCTCGAGTGGGTCTCTATCACAAAGTTTATACATTTGATTCACTAATGGCTCAAAAATATCCAAGAAGAAACAAGATTGATGGTCACTCGGGTGCCTCATGGAGTCATATATATTGTAAGTTAATCTTTTTCCTTCAAATTCCATAGTCAAGCACCCGTTTGAAACATCGATCTTGGTATTTGAAGTTTTCATAAACGGCCTACCAAGAAGGAGAGGGGTGGCACTAGAGCTAGATTCCATATCTAAGACGTAGAAATCCGCCGGAAAGACAAGATTATCGACTTCCACTAGTACATCCTCTACCATGCCCTTGGGGTAAACACTAGACCTATCGGCAAGTTGAATGACTACCCCGGTTTTAGACAACCGGTCCTAAACCTAGGGTCTCATAGATAGATAGAGGCATGACATTTATAGAAGCCCCAAGGTCTAGCATGGCACGTTTAAAACTTTTCCCCCCAATAGTGCAAGGAATAGTGAACATGCCCGGGTCTCCACATTTCTTTGGTAAATTTTGTTTGAAAATGGCCGACACATGTTCACTCACCCTAACCTTATGGGTTCCCTTCTTTGGATTTCTCCTAGGTGTGCAAAGTTCTTTCAAAAACTTTGCATACCTAGGGACACTATTCAACAAGTTAAGAAGAGGAATGTTAACCTCACATTTCCGGAAAGTCTCATATAAGTCATTCTCCTTGGCATATTTCCTTGTGCTTATCAAAGCACTAGGAAATGGGACTTCCGGTATGTACTCCTCCACTTCATCATCTTCAATAGTGTCCTTGCTCTTCCTTGAATTTTCTCCCTTTGGGTCCATGCTTTTGGATGCCCCTTTTTCATTTCTCAATATCTCTTCTTGACCAACCACCAATTCTCCTTGGTCTTCAATCTCAATGGTTTCCATCTCAATATTCTTCATCTTTTCCTTTCCTTTGCCAAGGGGATTTACTTCCAACTCTTTGCCACCCCTCAATGTCATGGCACTAGCATTTTCCCTTGGTGGGGGAATGGTTTGAGATGGGAATCTTGTGGAGCTTGAGGCTTGGGATTTTGACAAATTTGAGGCCATTTGGGATAGTTGGGTTTCCAAGTTGTTCACCCTAAGGTTGTTAGCCTCCCTATCCTTCCTCGCTTCCTCTCTATCCCTCCTTGCCTCCTCCCTATCCTTCTCTTGATTGGCAAGAAGTGTTTGCAAGATGTCACTCAAGTTCCCTTGAGAAGAAGAATTCCCTTGATTTGGATTTTGGTTTGGTTGTCTTTGGGATTGAGAATTACTTGGAAAATTTGAGTTGTTGGGTCTTGGTTGTTGTTGAAATTTCTTTGGGGATTTTGGTTGAAATTGGTGTTTCGGTTTTGGGTTGGATTTTGGGCTCTCAAGTGATTGAATTGACCATTTTCAAAACTCTTTGACTTGTCTCCTCCCCACCCCAAAAGATCACGATTTCCCACTTGGTTATACATTCCTCCACCACTTGGGTTTCTAGCATTGTAATTCCCATACCCCATGGCATTGACACTCTCCATGGTGGCTCCTTGCTCAATCATGATGTAACAAGTATTTGTAGCATGGTCACCTCCACAATAAGAACATTCAAGCGGTTCGGGGTGTTGAGAAAATGAATTACCTTTGTTGACAACCAAGTTGGATACCAAGCTTTTAAGTTCACCCATCTCTTGCATGAGTTTGTGATTTTGAGAGGCATGAGAATCTTCCATGGAAGAAACATTTCTAGAGCTTCCTCCCCTTTCATCCTTCCTCCCGTAGCTTCTTGTGTTCATAGCCAACTTCTCACTAATGTTGTTGGCCTCGGCCACATTAAGTGTATCAATAGCACCTCCGGTGGCGGCTATAATCATCCGTTGGTCGTTTTGGCATAATCCTTCATTGAAGGTCGTCAATAGATCATCCCCCGACATTCCATGATAAGGGCACCTTGCCACGAGGCTTTTGAAACGCTCCCAATAGTCATAGAGAGTTTCCCCCATGTCTTGCTCAATGGTAGTGATGAGCTTCTTTGAGTGGTTATGCCTTGAATCCGGGTAGTATTTCTCAAGAAATTTCTTCTTCAAACCCACCCAAGTATTGACGGAATGGGCCGGAAGACAAAATAACCATTCCTTAGCGGCATCTTGTAGAGAGAATGGAAATGCCCTAAGTTTAAATTGGTCTTCGGTCACTCCTTGAGGGATGGCCCCTTGGCATATCATGTGGAATTCGGCCAAGTGCCTATTGGGATCATTCCCCACCATTCCATGAAATCTTGGCAAATTATGAACAAAGAACCCCTTTAGCTCGAAATTTACATCCCCCATGGGAGGGTATGCGATACACAACGGTTGCTCTTCATAGTTTCTTGCCCGGATTTCACCAATAGTTCTATTATCTTCCATTTCGGGTGGGTAGATGATGTTCAAAGGTGGTGGTCTCCTAGGAGGTGACTCAAACACTTGTTCTTGTGGTTCTTGTGGTTCTTGTGGTTCTTGAAAAATATTGTTCCCAAACTCTTCTTCACTAGGCTCCCTCCCAAAGGGTCTCCTATAGAGGGGGTTCGAAAACAACCAATTGGAAATGCTACTTGAGGACGGGTCAATGTCTTGGTCACCAAATCCTTCTTGTGACCTAGGCATAAACTTTTAAAAACAACTCCACAGCACAATTAGTAACTTCAAACCCAAGTAACCTACAAACAATACAAAAAGAAATATTTGAAAAATAATCTAAACAAAGTATGATGCTAACAAGAGTTTCAACTTGATATTTAGCTATATTGCCCTCCCCGGCAACGGCGCCAAATTTGACGAGCTTATTTTACGGGGTCGTTAATTCCACAAATTAGCTATGCCAAATAACAATTTATAAAGCCAAATCTAGACTCAAACCAACCTAAGTAAAGGGTAGTAAGGGTAAGACAAGGATCGAACCCAAGGGAAGGCGATGAATGCTAAAAATCTAATCTAGACTCTTGCTAAAAACCGATTAAACAAATTAATTAATCTAACCACAAATTAAAACACTAATTGAAACAAAGACTTGAATTACTTACAAACTATGATATTCACAATGGTAAACATGTAGATAACAAATAGGAAGAGAGTTTTTCATGAGAAAAGATTATCAAGCCTAAAAATTACTAACAACAACTAAATACTCAAAGATTCAAATATGGAGAAATAACTTAGTGCAATTATCCCAAGTTCCCCCACAATTAACAAAGTAAAGATCCCTCCTTTCCTTCCTTTCTCTAATTATCTATTACAAACTTCTAAAAACTAGCCACCAATGAATTAAACCATCCATAAATGACTCAATACAACTAAACCCATACTTATTAAAACATAAGCATAAAATAAAGATGCAAGCTTTAAGCACAAAACCAAAGAAGCATGCTAGAATCATGTAATAAAACATTAAACCATGTCCTAAATACACAATAATCCAAATTCCACTCAAAAGCTTCCAACTTTTAAACCAAAGTTACAATCTTTCAAGTTGCTTCAACAAATATCAAGACAAATCAACCAAATTCATCAAGACAAAGCAATTTAATCAAACAAACAATTACTAAGATGGTTAGTCTTAACAACAATTCATTCAACAATGAAATTCAAACAAGGAAAATGGAATTAAATAGAGAAGGAAGGATTAAAAAGGTCTTACAATGCTAAAAAGGGAAGAACTTGTTCAAATTACACTAAGCAAAAGAAGATTAGCTACCCATAGTCTTCATAATACAACCAATTTCTAAGTAAAAACCAATTACAAGAGCCAAACTTGAAGAACAAAGTAGAGAAATGCTAAGGAAAAATATGATGTTGTATGTTGAATGCTTGATGCCCTTGTCTCTCTTCAGAAATCTTCTTTTATACCCTTGGTCCGCAAACCTAGGGGCCTTGAAAGGTGGGCTTCCAAAAGACAAGACGAGAAAATGAGAAAAACCCGTGCTGAGAGATGACGCAGGCTGCGTCGTGCTGATGCAGGCTGCGTCCTACGACGCAGGCTGCGTCGAGCACTGCCCAACTTTTGCCTTGTTTTCCTTCTTGACTTTCGTTGACCCCATGGATATTGACCCCGCCTTGACTTCCATTGACCCATTGGGCTTTGTCTTCAAACCTTGGTGATTCATTGCTAGCCCACTTCAAGTTCCGGGTTTTTGGGTCTCGGGTTTTCGGGTTTTGACTTTTATTGACTTTCGGGATTTGACTCTCAAAATTGACTTAAAATACTAAATACTAACATTATTACAAAAACTAAATTTAACATAAAACAAAGCTAATGACCCGTAAAAAGTAGAACGAAAGACTCTAAAAATTACTACTAGACACGACAATATTTGACGTTGTCAACGAGACAGAAATAAATAAACAGAAAATTAAATTGCCTCCCCGGCAACGGCGCCAAAATTTGATGCGAGTCGTTATACACCAAAAATAAAAGCCTAAGTCTCCACAGGGAGGAAATTAACTAACTGCAATCTAAGTCTGTCAGTCACAGTCTGGGGGTTTTGATTTGGTTTGAAACTAAACTAAATAAGATTTAAGGGAAGAGAAATAAAGGTAGAGGTTAACACGAAATAAATCAGATAAAGGGAAAATATGCTAGGATTCGGTCTACTGCAATATCGGCATCTACGGGTCAACTAAGTCAGTCAATCTATCAATGAGAAGGGCAATGGTTTTCTCCTCTCGGTCTCAAACCACCCTAGGGATTTTCCTAATAAACTCTCGCCCTCTTAGGAGTCAACTATCAATTCTAAGCAAGCCTTTCCCTTCCAATCGCTCGATCCAGGTCGGGGTTAACTACGTAGCTAGTCTTCTGCGTGCACTCATTCGACTAACCTCAATTAAATTGCTTAGATTGATTCTCATATTCAAGATTAACTAACATACTATATCCTATCATGCCTTTATTACAGTTTTCCTCATCCTAACATATAAGGGAATTAGCTACTCATACTATTAATGATGCTAGCAATAAAGACAATTGAATATATGACATTAGACATGATATAATCGTAATTAACAAGCATAAAGAACAATAACGCAGCAATTAAGAAAGGTAAAACAGTAATTAAGACTAGAGCGAAGATTAAGAATAAAGGAGAGAAAAGAGTTTACAATCTTAGAAAATCCGGCGTAAAGAACAAATCCCCGTCGATAATAAACCCGAATGTAAACTTAAAGATTAAGAAAGTTCAGAAACTAATGGTGAATGATAAGTGTCTGCTAAGTAGTTCATAATTCTCATTAATGACGAACTAAGAGTCTTATATAATGCATAACACGACTTTTAACCTAATTAGTCTACGGACTTAAGGCCCGTGACATATTTCACTCGATCGAGGGAAAATCCCCTTCGATCGAGGCCTTTATTCGAGAATATCAGTCGATCGAGGACTTCATTCTCTCGATCAACCTATTCTTCAACAGCTACCCCTCGATCGAGCAGATGACAGCTCGGTCGAGGTCTTCTCTAGCAACAAATCCTCTCGATCGAGTAGAGAGTCACTCGATCGAGTCTTCTTCATCAGTACTCCCCTCGATCGACCAAAGATATGGTCGATCGAGGTCCTCTGGCCTACCACATAGTGTTGGTCATGGCTTTAGACTTGATTGTGAGCGGTTTCACGCTTTCCCATGCAAGAGCTTCTGTTCCGTTCCTTCCATTCTCCTAAATGCATGCAAAGTGGACTGTTTTGGCTCGGTTTCCGCTGCTACGCAGCTTGTACCTACAAGATGGTAATGAAAGTACAAAGTAGCCAAATAGGAGCATATAGTGACATAATATCACCTAAATGACATAGAAATGCGTGCATAAATGGACTAAAAAGTCTATATAAAATACATGCATCACTTTCCTTGGCTTGCTTTTGTGTTTTGCTAGGGAGAGTTAAGTGAGGGAGCGGTGTGGTGCGATTATGTCGTATCTAGGGCTGCCGTCACCGCCATACGAACACCAGACCTCACGTCGCCGGTTGTTAGTCGTGGTTGTTCCTGTTGTTTTGAGGGAGAAGGGTTGCGGTTGTTGTGCCCGTCGTTTACAGCCGCCATCATCCTGCCTCCTGTCAACAACGCTCACACATGCCCATTCCGGTGTGGTGTCGCCATGTCTCGTGTGGTGGTGATGCTGTTTTGTGTGGTTGTTGGTGTCTTTATCGGTGCCGTCGGGCATCCTTGTTTCTTGTGGTTGTCGTGAGTTTAGGGTTTCCTTTTTCATCGTTGTTTTTTTTTTTTATGTTTTCTTTTCTTCAATTACCATGCACATGCACGTGTCTTGCATGTGATTAGTGGTTTGCTTATTGTTGCACATATTGCACCATGCCTGTTTTGGTTTGGTTCCATTGTCCTTTTACGAGTATTCATGGTTGTCCGGACGGTTTTGGTAGGGGCCTTACTAAGGCCGCCTGGCAAAAGCATTTTCAAGATCGATATTGTAATGATGGTGCTATGGGGCTTACGCGTCAGACTCTTACTGATAGTCTGACGGTTTTCTCTAATGCCGAGATTACTTTGAAGCGGAAGGGGCTTTGGTTTTGTTGGGAGTGCTTTAAAACCCATACCTTTCGCTCTAGGTGTCGGCATGGTCGGGGTGATTTTGTTGCGCCTCCAGATTGTGGTGATGGCATCGTTAGCTTTATTATTCACGGTATCCCTAGACCTCTGGCTCCGTCTCACTCGGTTCTTTCATTTGATGATGGGGTTGAGCTTGTTCAATGGTATGTGTCTTCGCTTGATCGTTTATGTTCTTTGGGCCTTCACACTGTGAAATCTATTCCTCCTAAGTGTCGTCTTGGGTTTGCTCGGGTTTTGAAGGGGGGTCTTGGTTGATGTGGGGTACTCTCCTGGTGACCTCTCCTGTTGGGTTCGTTTGCTTGTGTTGCCTCTTTGTCTGCTTAAGACCTTCGTTCGTTCCTAGGAGTAATCTTGAGTGTAGGACTGATGTTAGGCGACAGCGTCAGGAGGAGAGTATTACCAAACCTACATGATCACGCACCTTCGAGATCGCCATTGTATGGGGAGAGCGCAGGTAGTTACTCGTCAATCTCTTTCCAATAGTTTGTCTGTTTTTCTGTTGCTGAGCTCACTTTTAAGCATTTGGGGATTTGGCTATGTGGGGACTGCCTTAAAACTCATACCTTTTGTTCTAACTGTCGTTATAGTCAGGGCGATTCTTT
This sequence comes from Heliosperma pusillum, assembly GCA_022085475.1. Lineage (NCBI taxonomy): Eukaryota > Viridiplantae > Streptophyta > Magnoliopsida > Caryophyllales > Caryophyllaceae > Heliosperma > Heliosperma pusillum. The sequence goes on along the minus strand of JAIUZE010012891.1, from coordinate 32,349 downwards.
GGCGCCCCTGGGCTGTGATGATGGCCTTGTTCGCTTCATTATTTATGATATTCTCATACCTACTGCTCCATATCCGTCCATTGCCTTGTCTGATGTTGGGGTTGTGCCTGTCAGTTTGACTTTATCTTTGCTTTATTGTTTGTTGTCTTTGGGGTTATGCACTGTGAAGTCCATCCCTCCTAAATGTCGCCTTGATTTTTCACGGGTTTTGAAAGGGTCATTAGATGAGGTGGTTGGGTCTTCTAGTGACCTCTCATGCCGGATTCGTCTTCTTGTAATGCCTATTTGTAAACTTAAGACTTTCTCCCCTAGAAGTAATTTTGAGTGTAGGACCGCTGTCAGGCGTAAGCGTCAGGAAGAGAGTATTGGTAGCGCTATTCTTGCTTGGGGTGTGCCTAATGACAGTTTGCAGCTTATGCAAGAGACCTTAGCTAAGGTTCCTCCTTCTTTTCATGCGGAGGAGGACCTTGATTTGAGTGAGCTTAACCTCCGGTAGTGTCGGAGGAAGATTTGTGATGGTCATTACACTGTGACTGTTCATGTGTTTTCTTCATCCGGTATTGCTCCTTATTCTGATGTCACTATTGCGGCTTTGCGGAATAAGCACCCTTGTGCCCCGTCTCCTTGCTTACTGCCTTTTCATGTTGATTGACATCCTCTTGTTGCCTCTTCGACTATTGTCTTGGATATGATTCAGAATTTTCCGCGCGACACGTCTTGTGGGAGGGATTGATTTCATGGTCAACATCTTGTGGATTGTTTGAGTGGAGCTGCTATTGCCATTTCGGATGATGTGAACACCTCTATTACTCGGGTGGTTAATTTTTTCCTTTAGGGCCACTGTCGTTCTGTGTCTGGGGAGTATGATGCTTGTGCTCCGCTCACGCCGCTTGTTAAACCACGCAGTGGTATACGTCCTATTGCATTTGGCACTGTTTGGAGACGCCTTGTCTCTAAGGTTGGTGCTTGTTTGGTTGGTCCTTCTCTTTCTAGTTATTTTGCAGGTCTTCAGTTTGTAGTCGGGGTATCCGGTGGAGGAGAGGCTATTCTGCATGCATTGAATCGGTTCGTTGAGGCTCGTGGCGGTGACGTTGGTCTTTCTATGTTGTTGGTTTACTTCTACCATGCCTTTAACTTGGTTGATCGTGAGACCCATTTACAGGAAGTTTGTTGTCACTGCCCAGTACTCTCTCGATGGGTCGAGTTTTGTTGTTCTAGTCCTGGTCGCCTGTATTATGCGGAGCATAACTTGTGGTCCTGTCGAGGGGTCCAGCAGGGTGATCCCTTAGGCCCTCTGCTTTTTGCTTTGGTTTTGCATCCTTTGGTGTGCAAGATAAAAGTCATAGACCTCTAATTAGACTCCTCTAATTAGTTCATTAAATTAAAGTAACTTAATAATTTAGGATCTAGTTATCATGCATGCAAATATAAAAGCATAGAAGAAAAGATAAGTCGAAAACATCCTTACATTGGGAATTTTCGATTAAATAGGGGCACAATAAGAACTCCTTCTTATTGTTCTTGAGCATAGAATTAGTGGATGATCCTCCATAAACCAACCTCCAAAGTAGAAGGTCTCCTTCTTGTTGCACCCAAGACTAAACCCAAACTATCACTATAAATTTAGACTAGAAAATATAGTGATAAGAAGAAACTAATATAAGTTTTATTACTACTCTAGCAATAGGAATATTAGTTTTAAAGAGTTTAGTAAGAGGTTGTGTAGAGAGAAGATGTAAAACAAGTGAATGAATTTTTTTAGTAAGAAAAATGAACAACCATGATGCTCTTATAAGAGCATATGGCTGGCACCCTTATGCAACAAGAGGGTGATTTTTCTTCTTATTTTATTCACATGCAAATAGCTTCAGTGTGGGTTCAAAAATGATAATGATCATGTTTCATAACATATCATAATCAAATGGTGGAGTGTGAAATTGGTAGAGTAAAATCACTAATGACTTTCTCTACTCAAAACCGGTCCACTTTAGTCCATAATGGACCATTTTGATTTTTGATATTTGTCTCACAAATACTTATTAACCATATGCTTAATTATCTTGTATAATTAAGTGTTAATTTGATCATATCACAATTATATGACTCAAATTAATAAATAGTATCTACTTAACTTTTAATTGATATTTTACCATTATATCAATATATAATGGGTCCCACAATGCCCAGTTATATTATTTTACAACTCCTTGTAAATATAATTAACTAATTACCTCTACCTCAAAATATATGCATAACCTCAACTAATTTAATGAATTAACGATTAATCACTAAATAAAATCTTATTTAATCGTATTGAAATAGGACGTACTCCCTCCGTCCCGGTCATTTGTTTACCTTTACTTTTGGCACAATTATTAAGGAAATGGAGGGGACCATTTGTGGTGGTCTTTGGTGGTTGACAAGTGGACAATAGTCTCATTGGGACATCAAATTACTCATAGAAAATATTCTCAATATAGAAAGGTAAATAAATGAATGAGACACCCTAAAATAGAAATGGTAAACAAATGACCGGGACGGAGGGAGTAAAATTTATTCAGTCAGTTATTGTATAATTGACTAATAAACTTAAACGAATGAGTTCCTAACTCAATTTCCAATAAATAACTCTCGTTACCAAACATATATCAAATATATATATCTAAAAGACTTAATTAAACTGTATCGTATACAAATAATTAGTTTTCTCTTTGGGTCTCATCTTATAGGTGTGACCGAAAGGGATCAGTTGATCACCGCCGTCATACGACAATAACGTCTAACTCTAGTCAGCTGAGCATTACCGATTTATGTTAATCAACTGACGTGGAGTATCAAAATATACTAATCATGCCACATATATTCCAAATGAGATTTATTATATAAATGCACTATTGTGGAGGACACTTACTCCAACACAAGATTCGTGACTCTTTTTATCAGAGTCTGCATGTTTGGTACTTAGATGATAGCATTATTGTTGGGGACACTTTGGTTGTGACGAAGGTCTTGGATTGATTATAGAGGATGATTTTAGCCTTGGGCTCTATCTTAATCTTGATAAGACGGAGGTCTTTTGGCCTTTAGAGGACCCCAGGAATCGGCTTCCTAGTGTTTCCCCCCTTCTATTGCCCGGCCTTTGCGTGGTGTCACAATCCTAGGTGGGCCTGTCAGTGTATGTCCTATTTTTGGTAGCGATATTGTGGCAAAAAGAGTGACTAGGACCATAAAGCTTATGGATTCCGTCGCGACGATTGATGACCCACGGTGTGAGTTGCTTCTTCTTCGAGCTTGTACTGGTATTTCCAAACTGTATTTTGCTATGCGTACATGTTCCCTACGTGTCTTTGGGTCGGCCCAGATTTCTTTTGCTGCGGCACTTCGTTCTAGCTTGGAACGTATTGTCACTGCGTCTGGGCCTGGTTTCGGGGATTGGCAGTGGCGAGTTGCCACCTTCCCTTTTCATTTTGGTGGACTCGAAGTTTATGCTGTTGGGGATGTCCTACATTATGCCTTTCTGGCATCCCGTTTTAAGTCTGCTGAGTTGCAGGCTAAGCTTCTCCGTCCCCCCGGTATCATTGCTGCTGGCCCTATTTTTGAAGAGGCCCTGTGTGTTTTCAATGAAATCACGAGTTCTGATCTTTTACGTGACCCTAGTGAAATCGCTGCCCCTAAACTTATGAAAAAATTGGCAGATATATATTTCTCGAAGGTTGCTGCTACATCGGATTTTGTTTTCTCTTTGACACCGTGACAGGTGGCTTTATGGAAGTCTCAGCAGGGTGCTCACTCCTCTGATTTGTTGCGAGCAGTTCCTATTTCTGGATTAGGGCAGACTATGAATGGGAGGACATACAGTAGTGTGCTTTGCTATAGACTCGGTGTTCCGCTGTTCACAGTGTCTAGGCCTTGTCCTGCTTGTTCTCGGGTCTTTGATGGGGATGTATATTGTGATCATGGTGTGTCTTGTGCTGGTATGGTGGGCATTAAGTATCGGCATAACCTCGTTTGCTACACTCTTTTGGATATCTGCTTCAGGTCTGGGATTTTAGCTAGTATGGAGGTTGACATCGGTTTAGTTGACGGGCATGATATGCCCCTTCGTCCGGCGAATTTGTTACTTTATTCCTGGGACAGAGGATGAGATGTGTTAGTCGATCTAATGGGGTCTTATCCCTTGACCCAGACTGGGATGTTTGATTTTAAGCTCGGTCGTGCTGTCGCTGATGCTGCTCGGCGTAAGTGTGCCAAGCACCGAGATTCGTGCATGACGACAAGTTATGGTTTTATACCCTTCCCTTTTTCTGCGTTGGGGGAGCTTGATATAGATGTTATTGCCTTGCTCAAGCGGATTCAAAAATTCTCGGTGTCTCAGGATGCCGGGGCTCGAGTTGCCGCTTAAATTTCTCCTAGACTTAACTTTGCTGTTGCTAAGGGGGTGGGGCCCAGATTGTCTCTCGACTTCCTACCAATTTCATGTAAACTTTTAATTTTATTAATGAAAGATGCGCGCATCCTTCTCTCTATAATAATAATAATAATAATAATAATATATTATTAAAAGCTAATCGATAAATTCCCGGGTGTTACAATCACCCCTCCTTTTAAAAATTTTTGTCCTCGAAACTTGAAGCAAAAAAAACGATACCTTAATCGAATAAACGCGGGTACTTGGCTCGCATCGAAGCTTCCGTCTCTCAAGTCTCTTCTTCCACGACTCCACACTTCCACAACACTTTAACTAGAGGTACCGCCTTGATTCTCAATTTCTTATCTTTCCTATCCAAATTTCGGATCGGCTTCTCTTCAAAAGTCGACTAGGCTCGAGCTCGGGACATTAATTTGCAACACATGGCTCGAGTCGCTAATGTACTTCCTAAGTTGAGACGTGGAAAGCATCATGAAATTTGCCCAAATTTGGGGACAAATTGAATTTGTAAACACCAATCATTTTCACAATCTCAAAGGGTCCAATGTACTTTGGACTCAACTTCCCTTTCACTCCAAACCGTTTCACACTATTTATAGGGGACACCTTCAAGAAAATATTGTCACCAACTTCAAATTCTAAGGGTCTTCTTCGGGTATCGGCATATGACTTTTGGCAATCTTGAGCGTCTTACATCCTCTCACGGGTGATCTTCACATGGTCAATTGTCTCCACAAGATTATTGGGCCCCAAATCACGAACGTCACTCAATTGGTCCCAACAAATGGGGTTACGACACTTCCTTCCATAAAGGGCTTCATAAGGTGTCATCACTACAGCACTTAGCACAGCATGATAGATGTATGATAAATATTGTTGCAGGATAATTCCACCAAGGGTAAGCTCTTCTTCTAACTAGCTTGAAAATCAAGGGCACAAGCTCTCAACAAATCTTCAAGGGTTTGAACGGTCCTCTCGGTTTGACCATCGGTAACGGCATGAAAAGTGGTACTCATCAACAATTTGCTACTCAAGGCTTCTTGCACACCCCTCCAAAATCTTGAATAAAATCTCGGTTCACGGTCGAAAATGATCTCCTTGGGAACACCATGGTAACGAACAATCTCATCAACATAATCTTTAGCAAGTTGATCCAAGTTCCTAGTCTCTTTAATAGGAATGAACCTAGCACACTTGGTCAACCTATCCACATTTACCCAAACAACATCCTTTCCACCAACGGTTCTAGGCAATGTCATCATAAAGTCTATAAAAATGGACTCCCATTTCCATAAAGGAACATCCAAAGGTTGTAGCAAACCACCGGGTCTTTAGTGCTCAATCTTCACATTGTTGGCATTTGAGACACCTTCCCACATAGGTCACAACATCACCTCTCAAATTTTGCCGCCAAAATTGTAGCTTCAAGTCTTTATACTAAAAGTCCATAGACCCTAATTAGACTCCTCCAATTAGTTTACCAAATTACAAGTTAGTTTAGTGATTAAATGATCTATGTAACATTCTTCCAAATATAAAGGCATTATAAGGAGAAGTAGAAATTTCGTTACATTGATGATGGAAATAAGAACAATAACAAATTATTGTCATAGATGAATTTCTACTAAGCTTGGATGATCCTCCTAAACCCAACTTCCAAACTAGAAAGTCTTCTTTGAAGTTGCACCCAAAATGTCACCCAAATACTCTTAACTTATTATTAACTAGATAATAAGTAAAGATTTAAAACTACTAATATTAGTATATATTACTACACTAGTAATACTTAGTAAACATTAGTGTAATACTGAGTTGTACAGAGATGTTGAAAGTTTTGAGATAAGTAAGAAATAAGCACAAAATGAAGTAAGTAAAAGTGAACAACAATTATTCATTTTATGGCACTATGGCCGGCTCTCACAAGCCCCATGTGCCCTCTCATTTTGCTTATTTTATTCTCATGCAAAGAGGTGGAATGTAGGCAATATAGAGATGATTAAAGTATGCAATTAATGTCATTATCACCTAGTGGATTGTGAACATAGGATAGAACAATAATCATTCCCTTTGCACATGCACAAACCGGTGCACATTTGTCCATTATGGACCATTTTGAATTTTGATATTTGTCCCACAGATACTTATAACCATGTGCTTAACTATCTTATATAATTAAGTTATAATTTGATCATATAACAATTATATGACACAAATTAATAAATAATATGCACTCATGTTTGAAGTGATATTTTAGCATTATATTAATATATAATGGATCTCACAATGCCAGTTAATTTATTTTACAACTCCATGTAAATATAATTAATTAATTACCTCTACCTCAAAATATATGTAAAACCTCAACAAATTTAGTGAATTAACAATTAATCACTAAATTAAATCTTATTTAATCATATTGAAGTAAGAGGTAAAGTTTATTCAGTCAATTATCGTATAATTGTGTAATAAACTTAATTAGCATGAGTTCCAAACTCAATTTCTAATAATTAACTCTCATAACTAAAATTATAACAAATATATGTAAGGGACTAACTAAATTGTATCATATACAAATAATTAGTATTTTTTTTTTTGGGTTTCATCCTGTAGGTGTGACCGAAAGGGATTAATTGATCAACACCGTCATACGACAATAACGTCAAACTTAAGTCAGACAGCCGTGATTGATATACGTTAATCAACTAACTAAAACATATAAATAGTCAATAAATATCCCGATTATATTCTTTAATGAGATTTACTATGTGGCGCACTATTGTGGAGGCCACCTACTCCAACAATCTCCCACTTGTCTGACACAAGTGTGCGTCACCAATTCTCTTGTCACTTTTATCACATCTCCTACTCAACTTAAGGTGTCTTTCGGGTCGCACTTGCAATTGATCATATCTAGAGTGGTTTTCTTGATATGGAGAGTAACTGTCTGACCAAAAAATCTACCATAGATCTTTTTCTGAGCGTGACCACGCATTTACAGTAACTAATCCTCGAGTGGCCCGAAGATGTTTGAACCCAACGTGGTGGACAATTCATATTGACCCATCTACTCTGTATGATGCTGATCACCACGACCCATAAGATGTCCATCGGCCTCCTTTCACGGCAAGACCTATAACACCAACCAAAGCCAATCGGAAACAGCACCGACTCAGATAGACGGTCGCGAGTCAAAAGAATCGACTCATAGGAATAAGATAGAAGACTCTGCCACGACCAGGCATCAATTAATTGATTTAAAGGGCTCTACAAAGGTCACTGCTTAACAGAGTGTCATACAGTATGTCTATGTAACCGACCAGTCATCTCCATGACCCCATGATGCTGAATCAACCATCGATTGACTTACAATCTAGTCACTACGAGACGTCACCTCATTGAGTGACTAGGGACAAAATACTAAGTTTGTCCTATTCACTTGAATAAGGTCCAACATTGTCTTATAATCTATTCGGATAAACAAAGTATTAAATTTAGTCAAATTAAATAAAAAATTTTATTATAAAACTCGAACAATGAATGCAATTATCATATATGAAATAATTAATACAATATTCAATTATTACATATCACATAATCTAAAGGAATTATGGCACTCGTCTTAATCTCATTGGCTTGACATGACCATCATGCTTAGCCTTCGATAAAGGCTTGGTTAAAGGATCAGCAATGTTATCGTCTGTCCCAACCTTACAAATGTCAATTTCCTTTCTATCCACGTAATCTCTAATTACATGATATTTCCTAAGTACATCTCTAGACTTATTACTAGACTTGAGCTATTTTCCTTGAAATATAGCCCCACTGTTATCAAAATAAACGTGATAGGATCTTTGGCAGTGGGGATTACTCCTAGTCATTCCAAAAATTGCCGAATCCACACAGCTTCCTTTGCAGCTTCAGACGCTGCAAGGTACTCCGCTTCTGTTGCAGAATCCGCTGTAACGCTTTGTTTGAAACTCTTCGAGCAAACAGCTCCTCCATTCATCATATAAACATAGCCGGATTGAGATTTCAAATCATCCATATCTATCTGGAAACTGGCGTCCGTATAACCCTTCACACCCAACTCAGTCTCACCTCCAAACACTAAGAACGAATCCTTAGTGCTTCTCAAGTACTTAAGGATGTTCTTTACGGCTATCCAGTGACTCTTATCTGGATTAGCTTGGTAACGACTTGTCATGCTCAAAGCATATGCAACGTCAGGACGAGTGCACATCATAGCATACATGATTGATCCAACAGCAGAAGTGTAAGGGATCAATTTCATGCGTGCAATCTCCTCGGGCTTCGTAGGGCACTCTGACTTTCTCAAAGTGATCCCACTACCCATAGGAAGAAAGCCTCTCTTAGAGTCTTTCATGTTGAACCTATCAAGAATCTTATCAATATAAGTTTCTCGACTTAATGCTAGTATCCTTCTGGATCTCTCTCTATAAATCCGTATACCTAATTAAGATGCGTTGGGCCTCTCCTAAGTCATTCATTTGAAAATGAATCCCAAGCCACTCATTCAAAGAGGTGAGCATTGGTATATCATTCACAATGAGTAGTATGTCATCTACATACAGGACTAGAAAGGTTACCTTACTCCCACTAAACTTTATGTATAGACATGGTTCTTCGACACTTTGAGTGAAACCATTTTGTTTAATTACATAATTGAAACGATGATTCTAACTCCTTAAGAATCCCATTCAAGAAGGCGGTTTTGACATCCATTTGCTAAATTTCCCAATTATGAAATGCGGCAACCGCTAAGATAATCCTTATGGATCGAAGAATGCCGACTGAGGCGAAAGTTTTGTCTTAGTGAAGACCATGAACTTCGGTGAAACCTTTTGCCGCCAAACTAGCTTTGTAAACATCTTTATGTTCATCTATGCCGCTTTTGATCTTATAGATCCACTTATATTGAAGAGGTCTTACCTCCTTAGGTAAATCAACCAAGTCCCATACTTGATTGTCGTACATAGAATCCATTTCGGATTGCATGGCTCCTAGCCATAGCCTTGAGTCGAGACTAGAAATGGCCGCTTTGTAGGTAGTGGGTTTGTTACTTTAAAAAATTAACACATTGTAGTCACCACCTTCCTCTATAATACAAAAGTATCTATCAGGTTGATGACTAAATCTGTTTGACCTCCTAGGTTCTGAAGGAATTATGACCGTATTAGACGAAGAGGAAACGTTTTCCTCTACTTCCTTTTCGGTTTGTGGCTCTTGGACTTCATGAAGTTCAAATTTTCTCACACTCTGTCTTTTAGAAATAAAATAACTTTCTAAAAAGATTGCATCACGAGACACAAACACTTTGTCCTCATGTTTATTGTAGAAGTAATAACCACGTGTTTCCTTTGGATATCCTACAAATAGACATTTGTCGGATCTGGGTGCGAGTTTATCGTCATACTTATTCTTAGCAAACGCCTCGCATCCCTAAATTTTCATGAACGTAAAATAAGGGACTTTCCCTGTCCATATCTCATATGGAGTCTTGTTGGCCGCTTTAGTCAGGCATCGATTTAGTAATAATATTGCAGATAAGATAGCAAAACCCCAAAAATAATCAGGAAGCTCTGTTAGACTCATTATAGATAGAACCATATCTAATAGAGTTCGATTTCTCCTTTCGGCCACACCATTTAATTGAGGTGTGTCAGGAGGAGTCCATTATGATACTATACCACAATCTTTTAGGTGTGAATCAAATTCATTGTTCAAGTACTCACCACCACGATCAGATTGTAGCTTTAATCTTTTTATTCAATTGGTTTTCTACTTCATGTTGAAATTCTTTGAACTTTTCAAAAGCATCACTTTCGTGCCTCATTAAGTAGACATACCCATATCTACTCAAGTCGTCGGTAGAAGTAATGAAGTTGTTAAAACCACCTTTAACTTGGAGAGTCATTGGGCCGCACACATCCGTATGTATAAGGCATAATACTTCACTTGCTCGTGTCCCTTTTCACGTAAAAGGAGCACGAGTTATCTTGCCTATAAGACAAGATTCGCATACACCATAAGATTCGTAATCAAATGTTTTGAATACTTTAGATTAAACAAGTCTCTGTATGCGTCGTTCGTTTATGTGCCCTAAACGATAATGTCAAAGGTATGATTGATTAGGGTCACCCGCTTTAAGCCTCTTGTTTTATACATGATAGACTTCTTTTGCAATATCTAAAACATAAATACCTGCAATAGAAATGGCCTCGCCATAAATCATTTCATTAAATGAAAAAGTACAACGATTGTCTTTGATCAAAAAAGAAAAATCTTCCATGTCTAACACGGAAATGGAGATAATGTTCTTGGTAAGAGTTGGTACATAATAGCAATTATTTAAATACAACTCTAAACCATTAGGCAAAAGAAGAACATAGATGCCCACGGAAAATGCGGCTACCTTAGCTCTATTTCCCATGCGCAAGTCCACGTCACCCTTGGCTAGTGCTCGCGCGTCCTTATACCCCTGCACATGATTACAAAGGTGAGAACCACAACCGGTATCAAATACCCAAGAAGATGTACTAGCAAAGTTAATATCTATCATATAGAGTGATGAAAGAATTGTACCTGACTTTGTCACACAACCGTCTTTCTTGTCTTTCAAGTATTTGGGGAAATTGCGTTTCCAATGCCCTTTGCCATTACAATAATAACAATCCGCGTCCGGGACTTTTTTTGCTTTGGTCTTGGGTTTCAAAAAGACCTTGCCCTTTCCCTTGCCAACCTTCTTGAAAAGGGTCTTACCCTTCCCTTTGTCCTTCTTAACTCCAAGGTTCATGTTCTTCAATCGCATTGAAAGAACATCCTTGGGTTCACTCCTACTCGCCTCCATGTCCCTTTTCGCTTTGGTGAGGTGTGCATGGAGTTCATGGAAACTCTTTTCCATGTTGTTCATATTGTAGTTCACCATAAAGTGGGTGAACTTTGGTGTGAGTGAATGAAGGATTCTACCCACCACTAGCTCCTTAGGAATCTTGCACCCTAGACGCTCTAGGGTGTCGGTATGCTCAATCGTTTTGAGCACATGTGGGCCAACTTTTTGCCCTTTTGGAGCTTAGCCTCAAAACTTTTCGCGACCGCCTCATATTGAAGAATTTGAGCCGCTTGCGAAAACATCGATGTTATCCTCGTGAATATCCCATATGCATTGAGAGATATCAAATGAAGTTTGAGTTTGGGTGAGATTGACCAAATCAAGACATTGTTGATGTCATTGGCAACCTTCAAATAAAGGTCATAGTCGGCCCGAATCGCCGCAGTTGCCCTTGGCCTGGGTTCGGTGGGAGGGGCTTTGATCAAGTAACGAAGCGCGTTATCGGATATCGTGACGCTCTTGATCGCTGATTCGCATTCAACAAAGTTATTACCGTCATCTTTTAGGACACATTTGTCCATGACGGACCTCAACCATGAGTCCTTACCCAAGGTTGCGAAGTTCCATGATGATTTCATTATGCGAATATTGTTACTACAACAAAAAAGGAAATATATAAACATTCATTGTTATGATAATTTACTTGAAAAACATTTTAACAAGTTTAACATTTCTATAATGATCCCTCACTAAATTATATAAACGATTCCAAGACTTATCTTTAAATAAAAATAGCCATCGCATGCTACCCTTATGTAAAATTAGTAAGTCATTTCTTGACTAATTCTACCCCTAGAACTCTTGGTAGACGGATTTCAACTAAATCAATCTCATAGTCCCACGATAACGCTTATTTCGTTGAGTCCAATCTAATTTTGGCTTGTGATCGCATCACCCTATTTACCCGAGGTAAAAGGGTCCACGAGCGTGGTTTCCCTAATGAACACGGGATTTATAGGTGTTACTAATTGGTAAGGCTTTTCTCAATTTTTAAATATGTGAGAGATCTTGTCAATTTAGTTATTAATTCCCTATAAGTGAACTAAGTCGTAGAATTGAGAATAACGTTGAATTGACAATAGCGGAAAATAAAATGCATGTGTGACGATTTTGGCATGAGGGGAAATAAAGCAAGCAACCAAGAAACGATAAAATCCTAGTATGGCCATCTAGCTAATCAAATTAAGTAGATAATTACAAATTTGGAAACCAACTCCTTGGTCCCTTGCCTCGCTCTTTACTTGGAACGCCTTCCAAAAATGGCACCGTCTTTGGGGAATCATCGGTCTTCATAATAAATACTTCCTCCATTCAACTCCACTCTACCACTTTCTTTTTTGTACACTATTCACAAGCGATCATATAATTGCAATTTTCTCTCAATATATAAGTAAAAAATATATTCATGTGTGATATTGTTTGATTCGTCTTTACGAGTACATTATTAATATCTAACTTTTATAATTTTTGCAAACACGTAGCTAACGATATTTACCGTGTAAAACACGTCTCGGCAAATGTGAAAAAAAATTTTGGTAGAGTGGAGTTGAATGGAGTAAGTAATTACAAATAAACAAATGAATACATAGCAAATTCCTATTATACATTTGATCTATAAAATGAAACTATTAATTATTACAAACCGGCGATACGAGATCACAATAAAATTACAACCAAACAGTTATTCCCTTACATTTCGGGTAATAACGATTAAAAATAACTTGGTCATCCTAGGAACAAATTGGCATAAATAATTAAATAAATGAAATTCATTCATTAAACCATAAAATAAATAAATTGCTGCAAAGTTCATGCCAAAATCGCCCTAAACACATTCATGCTCGTTCTAGCTCGGTTTTATGGATTTATATATTTTTAACCATTAAAAATCAATAATCAACATTTAAATCTCATTTAAATTAAAACTAAATCTCTAAACTGTTTTAGAACTCAAAATTAGTCCCCACTAATTTTGTTGGTCATTAATTAGTCCGATTTTATTTTATTTGCTAAGTATAACAGTTTAATCATAACTTTTATGAAATAAACCCAAAATAAAATATAAACATCATAAAAATTTGAAACCAAAAAACTTTTACATTCTGAAACATTTCCAGGAACTCAAAAATCAAAAACCAATTGCCTAAAAATTTTTACTTAATTTTGTGAACAAATAGCTTTATATTCATCAGTTTTATCTCATAAATACCAAAAAATATCCAAAAAAAGTGATAAAAATTAGAAATTTTCACCAACATCAAATAATTCAGATTATGAAATGTACCAAAAATTTTAAGATCTATAAAATCTCGTTTCAATTTTATGAACATAATAATCTCCTTTTATCGACTTTTATCTCATAAAGTTCAATAAACATGCCAAATTTAATAATAAGTCACAAAATTTTACATACAGTATGTAAAACATTCATATGAGATCATATTAAAATTTCATGGCCACAATCAACATGCAACTATTATTAGTTAACTTTTAACAAAACAAAATGCATATTAACTCGGTTTAAAAGCCAAAAATAAAAATAAATAGCAAATCAATCCCTAAGTTCACCAAATTTGACCACAAACATTTCGAAGTCAGTAGGTATAGATTCACCAAAATTTATCGTCCAAATCATATTTTAACTCAAATTTTTGATTTATTAGTTATCTTATAACTTTTAAAAAACATGCCCAAAATGAACATGCATGCTACAAGGTAGCTCTGATACCACATGAAATTCCATAGACCCTAATTAGACTCCTCTAATTAGTTTACCAAATTACAAGTTAATTTAGTGTTTAAATTATCTATGTAACATGCATGCAAATATAAAGGCATTATAAAGAGAAGTAGAAATTTCCTCACATTGATGATCAAAATTAGAACAATAACAAATTATTGTCTTAGATGAAGTTCTACTAAGCTTGGATGATCCTCCTAAACCCAACTTCCAAACTAGAAAGTCTCCTTTGAAGTTGCACCCAAAATGTCACCCAAATACTATTAACTTATTATTAACTAGATAATAAGTAAAGATTTAAAATTACTAATATTAGTATATATTACTACACTAGTAATACTTAGTAAATATTAGTGTAATAGTGAGTTGTAGAGAGATGTTGAATGTTTTGAGAGAAGTGAGAAATAAGCACAAAATAAAGTAAGTAAAAGTGAACAACAATTGTTCATTTTATGGCACTATGGCCGGCTCTCACAAGCCCCATGTGGTCTCTCATTTTGCTTATTTTATTCTCATGAAAAGAGGTGTAGTGTAGGCAATGTAGAGATGATTAAAGTGCATGTAATGTCACTATCACCTAGTGGATTGTGAACATAGGATAGAACAATAATCATTCCCTTTGCACATGCACAAACCGGTGCACATGTGTTCATTATGGACAATTTTGATTTTTGATATTTGTCCCACAAATACTTATAACCATGTTCTTAACTATCTTATATAATTAACTGATAATTTGATCATATAACAATTATATGACAAAAATTAATAAATAATATGCACTCATATTTTAAGTGATATTTTAGCATTATATCAATATATAATTGATCTCACAATTTCCAGTTAATTTATTTTACAACTCCTTGTAAATATAATTAACTAATTACCTCTACCTCAAAATATATGTAAAACCTCAACTAATTTAGTGAATTAACAATTAATCACTAAATTAAATCCTATTTAATCATATTAAAGTAAGACGTAGAATTTATTCAGTCAATTATCGTATAATTGACTAATAAACTTAATTAGCTTGAGTTCCAAACTCAATTTCTAATAATTAACTCTCATAACTAAACATAAATCAAATATATGTAAGAGGCTAACTAAAATGTATCATACACAAATAATTAGTATTATTTTTTATTTAGGTTTCATCCTATAGGTGTGACCGAAAGGGATCAGTTGATGACCGCCGTCATACGACAATGACGTCAAACTCTAGTCAGCCAACCGTTATTGATATACGTTAATCAACTGACGAAAACATATAAATAGTCAATTAATATCCCGATTTTATTCCTTAATGGGATTTATTATGTTGTAGAGGACACCTACTCCAACATATACATCTTGTCACCTCTGGGATGAATTCAATAAGGAGATAGGTGAGCTTCATCAAGAATCATCTTTCTAAGATCAAGAGCATTGGGGATAAACAATCGGCTACAAAACAAAGAACTCCTTTATCATCAATCTTGAAATTCTTAACTTTACCTTCATGTGGCTTTGCTTGAATAGATTTGTAAGTAGCATCATCCACTTTATTATCTCGGATCTCACGATGAAGGACGGGCTCGGCAACCATAGCACCTAGGTAATCAAACCAATTCTCCACAAACTCTAGCTTCAATCAACGGAATTCGGCACAAAGATCATCGAGCAAAACACGATTGGCACTCAAGGAATGAGTCGTCTTCCTACTAAGGGCATCGGCAACCACAATAGGTTTCCCCTAATGGTAGAGCAACTCAAAATCATAGTCATTCCCCAACTCCAACCAACGTCTTTTCCTCATATTCAACTCCTTTTGGTTGAATATATACTTCAACATCTTGTGATCGGTGTAGATGCGGCAATGAACTCAAATAAGATAATTCCTTCAAACTTTCAAGGCATGAACAACGGTGGCTAACTCAAGGTCATGAGTAGGATAGTTCACCTCATGAACTCTCAATTGTCGCGAAGCATGGACAACAAACTTCCGATTTTGCATAAGGGCACAAGACAAACCTAACTTAGAAGCATCACAAAACGCACCAAAGTCAACTCAATCTTCAGGTAAGGTCAATACGAAAGCGGTAGTCAATCCTTTATTCAATTCTTGGAAAGCGACTTCACAAGCTTCACCCCACAAAAAATTGGTTTCTTTCCTCAAAAGATGAGTCATCGCTCTAGAAATCTTGGAAATTCTTTAACAAAGCGGTGGTAATAACCGGCTAAAACAAGGAAACTTCGAATCTCACCAATGTCGGTAAGACTCTTCCACTCAACAACGACTTAAATCTTCATAGGATCTACCATTACACCCTCTTTAGAAATCACATGCCCGAGAAAATACACCTTAGGCAACCAAAACTCACATTTGGAAAACTTGGCAAACCACTTTTGCCGTAGAAGATTTCCCAAAATGATACCAGGTGACTAGCATGGTCTTCCTCGGACTTAGAAAATATTAGGATGTCATCAATAAACACCACCACACACTTATCAAGGAACTTACTAAAAGTGAGGTTCATTTTCTCCATGAAGATAGCGGGGGCATTTGTCAATTTAATGGCATCACTTTGAACTCAAAGTGACGATACCTTGTGCTAAAAGCGGTCTTGTGAATGTCGGACTCGCGAACGGGGATTTGATGATAACCGGATCTCAAACCAATCATGGAGAAAGCACCCTTAAGTTGATCAAACAAGTCTTCAATTCTAGGAAAATGGTACTTGTTTTTTATTCTGACACGGTTAAGATCTCGGTAGGCGATATAAAGCCTCATAAACCATACATTTTCTTCACAAAGAGCACAGGAACATCAGGATAAAGAAGGGACCAAGAAATGATTTCTCCGGGCGGTAAGGATATGGTGTTTTGATCACTTTGGGTAGACTCACGGTTAAATTTGTCTACAAATGTAGAAGACACAAACGACATAGATGCGTTGGTATCAAATATGATAAGGTAAGGTTTATCAAGAATTGGAAACATATCGGTGATGATCTCGGGATGAGCGGCGGCATTGGCACGACCCAAGACATACCTAGAACCCTTTGGCTTAGCATTGTGAGGTAGCTTTCTATCCATGCAATCGTTGAAGCGATGGCCGGTTTTCTTACAAATATAGCATATCAAGGGTCGATTGTAGCAAGCAATTCCGTGTGATACGACTTCTTACAAATGTTGCATAGGCGACCTTGGGCTTGAACATTTGCTGGGGAATTAGCTTAAGCATTGGTTTTAAAAATGGCTTAAGAGGGAGCTTGACCTCTTGGAATGAATTTCCTCTTGTTAGCAAAAGAGAGAGAAGAAGAGGGGACAAATGGCCTCTTGCCATAGAAGTTAGGGCGAGGAGTGAACGAAGAGAAAGGGGTTTTGGTTTTAGCTTCGTTCTTGATAGTCTATAATGAAGTCTCGGCCCATAAGGCATCATCATAAAAATCTACAAAAGTCACGGAGCTTCTCCTCACCATGCTTCAGAAGGTAGCACTTAGCTTTTTGCGGTAGTAGAAAGCTCAGTCTTCGTCATTTTGCACAAGTCTTGGAGCAAGGTGAGCAAGCTTTTTGAATTGAGTGGTGAATTCTTGGACGGTCATTTCCCCTTGTTTGAGTTCCATGAACTCCCTTAGTCTTTGTTGCTTGCGCGCATTTGGATAGAAGCGCTCCTCAAGAAGACTCTTGAATCGGTTCCACCCAAAGTTGGCTTCTTGAGTGGCAACGGGGCGGTGATAGTCCACCAATGGTCGGCTTCCTTCACAAGAAGTGTGAGGCAATACGAACTTTATCACCCTATTGGACTTGAAAGAGATCAAATTGCTTTTCCATCTCACGGAACCACACCGAAAGCTCGGTTGGATCCACTTCTCCATCGTAGGTCTTGGCCTTGCTTCTTGCTATTTGACTAGCAATCCATGCATAACTTCCATGGTGATCTTCACAGGGCACTTGAATGGGAACGACATTCCCATGCTCTTGTTGGTTGCAAAGCACTTGAGTAAGGGTTCCAAGATTGCATTGTCAACAAGGCGTGGTCTCACCATCTTCTCAACAAAATCCAAACATGGTTAGTACCTAACAAATAGCATATACAATAATAGAACCAACTTAGGTCCTTAATTTCTACCCCTCTCTCATTCATTATTTAAGGTCAAGTTAAATTTAAGGTTGGGGTTTCACGTATGTGCGTCGAGAGCGTTCAAGCTCTGATACCAACGGTGACACCCCTCGCGAGCGCATAAAGTAAATCAAGCATATAATTAAAAGTAGTAGCGGAAATATGAGATTTTTAAAACTTTTACATGAAATAAATAGAACGAGGACTCGTCAAGCAAACCAACAATAGAAAAGTATCTACAATGAGGAGACATAGTCTCTCAAACAACAACAATATTAATGATTGAGTCTATGCGCAAAGGTAAAACGTCGAAAAGTCAATAACTAGCTCACACAGTCTCCACCCCCAAAAAGTACCAACTAGCACATGTTCATTCATTAAACATGAATGACACAGTCAATGGGGAGTAACTCGGGGTTCTCCCAGCCATATCACATTAAAACAAACATAATCAAAACATGTAATCATACATTCTCATCTATTCTAAAGTTTCATGCCAACTTTAATAATAACAATATAGTTTAACATTATAAGCATGTGAGAATCGGCCATAGTATTATCATATAACCATCCCTTAGGGAAGACACACCTTAGGAACTATATAACTACTAGTGTAACACCCGCAAATGTACCCTATTTGTATTTTAAAAATATTATACGGATACTTTTCAGCGTAATTTTAGATTTAGTCTAGAACTTAGTTTCCGTGTCTAATTTAGCAAATCCGAGTTCGTATTCGGACTTTACTCAAAATTCCGTGTGAGTTACGCCTTAAGCCGCTTTTGGGCTTTTTCCATATTTTTCCACTTACTCACCTTATATCCCCTTATAACCCTAACTCCCTCACTCACGTTTCCACTTACTCTCTTCTTCCTCACCAAACCCCCAAAACCCTAACAACCATTTTCTTTCTCAACTCAAGCTTCTCATAACACATTCATTCCTCACTCAAATCTCCTTATTTTCATCTTAATCTTCCGCTCTCATCGTCCTCTACCTTGTGTGGTAATAAAATTACCGTCTTTCTCATTTTCAATTTTTCCGTCTTTCTCAAAGGTGAATTATATTCATCTTTTGTCGTCTTTGTATAGGTGGAGACCTTCAAGACCCCGATAAGGATTACTACCTAGTGGAGGAAAACTTAGAAATTGATTAAAGACGCGTAAAGGTAACGGTGAAGGGTTACTCGATATCAATACGTGTTTTAATGTGTTTTGATGTTAGTAAGTGTATTTAGAATAGGATGAGTATTCATAGAATTTGTGTTTGTTGATGATGGTTGTTGTTTGTTGATAATTGTTGATGATTATTGATAGTTGATAATAGTTATTGATGATTGTTGAAAATTGATGTTGAAGCTTGTTGTTCTCGGTTGAGTGTTGTTCCCAGCCGGCCGCCGGTCAGCCGACCGGCTGGGGATGCGGCAGAAGTAAAGTTTGCATTTTGGTGTTGTATTGTTCCCAGCCGGGTGCCCGGCTGCCGGTCCCCTTGACCGGCTGGGACCTCGCTGTATTTTTGATGGATTTCGTTTGTTGATGAAGTGCCAGCCAGGTAGCCGGCGGCCGGTCCCTTGACCGGCTGGCACCCCGCTGTAATTCTTCTTCATTCCTTTCCTTATACTTTCATTTATAATAGTTTGTATGGTTCGTTTATCGTATAAATTTACGTAATAGCATTAAATATTCATGTTTAGAATATATGATATTCCATTCGCTTATATCACATGTTTTGTGACGGTTTTTGATATGTCCCCCTTTGAGTCGGATTTACATATGTTATGATTTGAGCACTAATTGTTAAGTGCTATGAACTCTCATTCCCCGGCTACCTCCTCGCTCGTTAGACTGGAATGTCGGAACGAGGGGATGTATCCCAAATGCTTGAATGCATGTTTTAGTGGAGATATGGTGACGTTGTTAGGAGGCGAGAGCTATGCGTTGATCGACCCGGCCGTCAAATGTCGTATCTTTGCGAGTTGGTGTCATTGCATGTAGCGTACCGCTTGTTTATGATGCTTGTGCTATTTCCGCCTCTTTCGTGAAGGTTGACCGAATTTGGGGTACTCGGCTTCTGTGTTTGACCGAGTCTTGGATGCGAAATGTGTATCGCATGTCGAATCGGAACATGTTTATTCCGAGAGTCTGGCCAGGTTTAGACTAGGACCGTATTAGTATCGTCGTCTTACCGGGAGGAAATGAGTCTACATATACGAAATGTTAATCGTGTATGCGTTCAGGGAAATATTTATCCCGTGGATGCGAATTGATCATACTTACTATGTACATGGTGCTAGTGCGTGTCATTAACCGTGAGAGATAATGTTACTATAATCGAATGTTTGGATGGATGTTTATATGTTGATTATTGGTGGCCGTTGGATGACTTGGCGTGGTTTGTTTGTCGAGTCTCTATCTTATCAAGTATATGCCACTAACGGTGAGATGTAAGCCTTTGTGAGTATATAGTTGCCTAAGGGTGTCTTCCCTGAGTTTGTCTATAATCTGATTATTACAGTTTTGTACTTCATGCGCCTATATCTTAATATATTGAAATGCCTATTTATCCTTTTCGTAATTCACATGTATATTTATATATGTATGCTTCTACTTATGTATTTCCGTTTAAATATGTTATTTGTGATATGGCTGGGTGAACCCGGAGTTACTCCCCACTGACTGTGGCGTTCATGTTTTCATGGATGAACAGGTTGCTTGGATGGATTTTGCTTGTTGTTTTTGGGTTCGGGTGTGAGCTAGCGGGCGTTGGCCTCGACGATTCACCTCTAGACGTTTCTTAGCTAGTTTAGCTAAACAACTTTGATATTTGATAACGTGTTGACAGAGTACGTCTCTTTGTAGTATATTATACTTTAGCTTGTAATTATTTGACATTCCTCGTACTTTTCTTTTGGCATGTTAAAAGTTTCAAAAATACCGTATTTTCCGCTATATAAATTGCATGCTTGTTATGTTTTATTTCCGCTATCGCGAGGGTTGTCACAACTAGTAGCTTGCATCTCTGCCTTGGTAATCATATAATTGAAAAGCTAGAGACGAGACACACAATACACTGATAGGCATCCAACAATCTAAAATACCATCAACAACCATCATGTGAATCAAACATATTGTCACTGGTAAATGTCACGCACTAGCATCTGTACTTTGCAAGACAAGACGAACTAGTCCACGAGATAAAGGTTTCCCTGAACTGTATACGGTAAACATTTCGTATACTCAAGAATCTAATCCTTCCGGCAGGATGACAAAAAGTAAGTCCTAGTCTAAACCTGGCCAGAATCTAAGGATAAAACCTCCCGATTCGACATGTGATAAAACCTCGCATCCAAGACTCGGTCCTCCAGTTAAACCCACTCGGAAGCGAGTAACTCATGTTCGGATAAACACACACGAACGAGGCGGAAAGAGCACAAGCACCATCTACCAGCTAAACCACACGGAAGATGAGGTCAAGAATAAATAAGCAAGTACGCTACATGTAATGACACCACCTCGCAAGAATACAACATTTGACGGTCGGTCGATCAACGCTAAGCGTTCGGTTCCCAACAACGTCGTGATTTCTACTAACATATGCACAAGAAAAAAGGAATGTACCCTCATAGCTCTGACATCAAGTCTAACGAATATAAGGGTATGTACAAACGGGGAATGAGAGTTCCATATCATCCATCAAACAAGACTCAACCAACTACTCAAGGTATAAAAGACTAAATGAGCTAAACATTCAAAATCGCGGCAAAAATTCAATATGACACACAGGGATCTCCCAGCCGGGTAGGTGGCAGGGGACCGGCCCACCGGCTGGAATACTGCCAAGGTTCAACAAAATGTATACAATCTTCAGAGTCGGGTGAGTGGCAGGTGGCCGGCCTATCGGCTGGGCACCACTTCATCAACAAAAACCAAAATTTATTTATAAGAATTTCCAGTATGGTGGTTGGAAGGCGACCGGCCCACCGGCTTGGACATCTTCTTCATCCAAAATATCATACACAAGGGACTCCCAGCCGAGTGTGGGGCATGCAGCCGGCCCAGCCGAGTGTGGGACATCCCTTAGTCTGTAATGTACGAAAGATAGCACATGAGGTTACCAACCGGGTGAGTGACCAGCGGTCGACCCACTGGCTGGGACCTACGAACGCGCAAATCACCTTCAAACATATATTAAGGCCTACGAAACTTGAACCCAATTGAATTATCAACTCAAACCCGTCAACATACATTATTACGACCATCATGTAGGTAATAAATCATCCAATACAATTATTAACGAAGGGACTAAACTGATATTAATGACATAAATACATATTTACATAACAAGATGGAAGTTTAGCATTTAAACAATCAACATTCACCATCTTAAGACAAATGAAACACAATTCCATCAATTAACATGTGAGAGTCACGAATTCAAGACAATAATTAACAAAGAACTCATTTTTATCATTTATTACTACTCTAGAACACATAATAAGCACATAAAATGTGATATCGAGTAACCCGTGGTGGGAAGACTTTAGGATTAAGTGGACTATGGTGGCAACTTATGCAGCAAAAACTTGGGGTGAGTACTCGGACAAGTTTGCATTATGCTACACGAACCAGTATTTCTATCTCGGAAACATGGCCACTTCCCGGGTAGAGTACTCTCGTTCTCTTTTGAAGGCTTGGTTGAAAAGTTTAGCCTTACTCTTGATACCATGTGGTCGCGTATTCACTCTATGCTCGAAGGCCAACACTCCAAAATTAGAAGAGAGCTAGAGGAATAAAAAAGTAAACCTTGGATTACTTATCATTTGTTTTCTTTGTGGAAAGGTAAAGTGTCTACCAAGGCAATTGAGATTATGGAAAATGAAACTACGAGAGGAATTAAGTTAGGGATCGGGTTGAAAGATCGATGTGGATGTGCGTTAAGAACTACTCATGGCTTACCTTGTGCTTGTCTCTTGATTGCTTTGAAAAACAATGGTAAGAGAGTCTACCTTGATCAAGTTCATTCATTTTGGAGAACCTTGAAGTATGACAGTGATGATTCGATGCCCAAAAATGATAATGATGCTTTGGAAGAGCTTATCGAAGAAATGAGGAGTAGTGATCCAGCAAGTAGGAAGTCTTTCATACAGAAAATGAGGAACGTTTTTCATCCAGAGAACGAGTACGTATTCCCACCTGCTATTAGAGAAAATCCCAAGGGCCGACCAAGAGGATCTAATACTCGAAACAACTTGGGTTTTGAGCATTCAAAGAGGAAGTATGGGACACCTACTACTGATGGATCGACGAACACTCAACAAACAATAGTAGGTGATTTTGATGATGTAACGGCTGGTGCACCTTTGGAAGTGGCCTTCGCTAGGGGACTTTTCTCAAGTTGAAGTAAAAGATGGGGGGTCCCGAAGGAGTTGTGGAGTCATTTTGATGGTTGGGTAGATGTGGGTGACGATGGACATTGTGGTTTTCAAGTATTGTCTCATGCTGCGCGGGGTCGAGAAAGTGACCACCTAGTAATGTGAGAATGGTGTGTTTGCGAGATTAGGGATTCGA
The DNA here is from genome assembly GCA_022085475.1 of Heliosperma pusillum. Lineage (NCBI taxonomy): Eukaryota > Viridiplantae > Streptophyta > Magnoliopsida > Caryophyllales > Caryophyllaceae > Heliosperma > Heliosperma pusillum. Next base: position 8,598 of record JAIUZE010012891.1, on the reverse strand, counting down.
AGTTTACAAGGATTTTTTTGATGCGGCTTACCTGATGACTAATGGTTTTACTAGGTATGAAAACACATTGAGGCGCATTGAATTTTCTGATAAAACAGGTTGTGGTGAGGAACATTGGATGCATTGAGACGATTTGTATTTGTTCGCATCGATGTTTAATTGGACAATTTGTGTCAAATCTAAAAGTCGTCTTGGAGGAACGAGTGCATGGCAATGTAATACAATATTACCCCTTAGGAGCTGACATCAAAGTTCGGTGCCATATGATCTTTTGTGGATTATAAATCACAACCATCATTGGATGCGCTTGCATTCTAGAGGATCACCTAAAGAAGTTCCAATGCCTTCAATAGAGTTGACTTAATAAGGGTATAAAGAACATAGTGTTGCACATTATGCAGATTTGTACAAGAGAAACTACGACAACTGGTATACATCTATGGGAACGACACCTAGAGTGTGTCGCACAAGAGGGGGTCACACATGAGACTTACTGTTTAATGATTTAATCCATGTACTTGAATGATGTACTTATGTATTTGATGAATTTTTGTGTAATTTTTTTTAATCTCCTATTATCTCTTTTTATTATTAAATAGAGGTGGCACTTGTTATTGATAGTCTCATTTTATTTTTAATTCAAGATAATTGACTTTGACAACACGAAAATACTTTTAAAAAGCCGACGGAAATACTTTAAAAAAGCTAGCACACATGAATGATAACTTACATTGATATCCATAAAGAGATTACATGAATAAAGCTGACAACTAAAGACTTAGAGTAGACTAAAACTTAATAGACAAATAAAGCTAAGACGCACGTAAGGTAGACTGGTGACTTAAACTAGACTGAAAATAAAGCAAATACATAAATGAAGCCGACAACTAGTGACTTAGACCAGACTAAAGCTTACTAGAGTAGATTGATAACACAACCATTATAATAGCCACGCCACTAATACACTAATCAGTGGAATAATCTTCAGATGAATATTTTTTTGGCTTCAATAACTTCTCCTCCTGGTAACCGGTATCAATATGGTACATCCGAATTTCCCCAAGCGGGCCATGGAATATCTGACTACGACCCTGTTAACCCTCTATCAACTGATATAGTGTCATGTGATGGATGCTGGTTTCACATCTTTTGAAGAACTCAATCACCTCCGCCTCGAGAGTCTTTAGTTCATCCATTTTCAGAAGGACATATCCTAAAGAATAAAACTAGTAAGCGCAAAATAATAACAAAACCAGCTACTATGAAAATGATTAAAAAAAAAATAGAAACTGTGAGGGATTAATTTTACCTTTTGTTATATCATTTTCAGCAATAAGAGGGTTATTTCGCTTATAGAGAGTGCCCATCATTTGTGATAGTTAAATGAGATTAGGTACATGACGATTCATGAAATCCAATATGATGTTATTATTAAACACAACTAGTAAGCGGTCAAATAATAAAGGGAATTCATTACCAATTTGATCATTTTTATTTTGTAAATAATTAACCTTTTGAACATCGTTCATAGGCATGACGGGAAATAAAGAGAAATAGAGAGAATGACAAGATAGATTTTAGAGAGAAAGTAGATGAGATAGTAAGTTGTGTGAAAAATGATGGTGAAGTGAGCTCTTTAAATAGAGGTGAAGCTTGAGATTGAGTATTCATGAGGCAAACTAATAATAAAAATAAAAGTGTCGTTACATATTTTAAAACATAAAATAATTCATAATTATTCATACAAAGACAACCAAATAAAATAAAACATAACTAACTAATCAAACAAGACCGTCATGAATATCATCATCGTCAACATCCTCGATCATGAAGTAGTCGGCCATATCTGTAACCAACCGATCAACATGTTGGAGTAAGTGTCCTCCACAATAGTGCATTTATATTATAAATCTCATTTGGAATATACGTGGCATGATTAGTATATTTTGATACTCCACGTCAGTTGATTAACGTAAATCGGTAACGCTTGGCTGACTAGAGTTTAACGTTATTGTCGTATGACGGCGGTAATCAACTGATCCCTTTAGGTCACACCTATAGGATGAGACCCAAATAGAATACTAATTATTTGTATACGATACAGTTTAATTAGGGCATTACATATATTTGATATGTACGTTTAGTTACGAGAGTTGTTTATTGGAAATTGAGTTAGAAACTCATTCCACTTAAGTTTATCAGTCAATTATACGATAACTGACTGAATAAATTTTACGTCTTATTTTAATACGATTAAATAGGATTTAATTTAATGATTAATCGTTAATTCATTAAATTAGTTGAGGTTATGCATATATTTTGAGGTAGAGGTAATTAGTTAATTATATTTACAAGGAGTTGTAAAATAAATTAACTGGGCATTGTGGGACCCATTATATATTGATATAATGTTAAAATATCACTTAAAAGTTAAGTACATATTGTTTATTAATTTGAGTCATATAATTGTTATATGATTAAATTAACACTTAATTATGCAAGATAATTAAGCATATGATTATAAGTATTTGTGTGACAAATATCAAAAATCAAAATGGACCATATAAGGCCACTAGGGGCCGGTCAAGTAGTAGTGGTAAGGTGATGATGGTTGCTTTTGTTCATGCTCACAAGTCACATGTGATTATGACATGAATAGTACACCAAAATCATTTCAACTAATACTACACTCCACCACATTGCATGAGAATAAAAATAAGAACAAAATCTTCTACAAAAGCTTGTAGAGGGCCGGCCATGTGCTTACATATATGTAACAACCCGAAAACTACCCAATTTTTCTAGTAAAAATATTTACTAACACTTTTCAGCAGACTTAAGTTTTTAAAATAGAATTTTATGTTTCGAGTCGTATTTTGAAATTCCGCGTTCGTATTTGGAATTTCTGAGAGATTTCATGAAAAGACCGTTTTTAGTCATCTTTGACTTTTCTTGACTTTTAAGTCGTCTTTGACTTGTCTTGACTTTTTGAAAGTCGTCATTGACTTTTCTTGACTTTTAAGTCGTCCTAAACTTTTCTTGACTTTTTTAAGTCATCTTTGACTTTTCTTGACTTTTCAGTCAACTTTGACTTTCGTTGACTTTTTCCAGACTCGCCTTGTAATTTTGAAGACCGAAATTTTATTTAAAAAATTAATATTTTTAATTTATTTTTATTTAGATTTATTAGAATTTATGATAATTTAATAAAATTAGTTTGAATTTATTCGGAATTTATAATAAGGTTTTACGGTTTAAACCCGGGAATCATTTAACTATTCCCGACTCATCGTAAATCCCGAAACAAACCCGAAACCCGACTTTGCATTGAGTACACGCCATGTTCAGTCTTTTCCACTCACAATAGATGATCTAATGTTTTGATTAAACTAAAATAATAATATATAGATATTTATTAAACTTTATGGATCGGTAACGAAAATTACGCAAACGCCGCGATAATCAGATCCTTTTATCACCTTACCACACGGATCCTTTGGTCCTCTAATGGACTAGATATTTGTTTATTGTGATTATAATAACATAATATTAGATATTTAATTTAATTACCCTTAATATTTAATTTAAATTATATTATTATAATATAAACACGAGTCAATTCGTAACAAGAATTTCAAAAACCGCCGAACTCCCATACTCCCTCATATTTACAGGCCCCAACCTCACCATTACTCACTAACAACTTTTCATTTTACAATAAATAAAATTAAGATCTAATTAATCGTTCTTCATCGTTCTTCATTCGTTCTTCGTCGTTCTTCATTCGTTCTTCGTCGTTCTTGAGCAAAATCATCATAAAACCTTCATTTCTTAATTAAATCCGTCCTAACTTATATTTCTAGAATCTCCTCTTCGCTCTCCATCTTCAAGTACGGTTTATTTTCAATTCCGTCAAAATCGTTTTTCAACATTTAATTATGGAAAATCAAGTTTAAGTTCTAATAATGTTTTTCTTGTCATTTCTTATAGGGGAAGATTTTGAAGACGAGTTTGGTGACTCGTATATTTTGGGTGAAGATTAGTAGACGGGTTTATACTTCTTATTTTCGGTGCTTAATTGATCTGCTAGCTAAGGTAACGATTCCGAGTTACTCGACGAATTAATGTTACATATCTTTTGTTTCTTTTGTTCTTATGTTTTTGTTTATGTTGTTGATTTATGATTTTTAGTTAGTAACATGATAAGTAGTTATTTTTATTATGTTGTATGAATAATTAGCATGATTATTGTTTTTGACATATTTGAATGATTTAATTATAATCATGATTTTTGTATGGATGATTGTTAAAATGGTTGTTTGTTAATTAAAACACGTTGGAATTGATTTGGTGTTGGTTGTGGTTTGAACCGTGTATGGGGTTGTTAAAGGGGCTGGAAACCGAACCCAAACCAGGCCGGTTCAGGCCCGGTCCAGACCGGTCTGGGTTGGTCCATGGTGGGTCCGGGTTTTGGTCTTTGAGTTGTGTCGATGTTTGATTGTTTTGTTGTTGTTTTGACGGGTTTTAAATATGTTAAGCATGCGGGAAATATTAAGAAACGGTTTTTAGTAAAATCGATCAAAAAGCCAAAACAGCCCAAAACCAGGTCGTGGGGCCCAGTCCAGGCCCGTGTATTGTCTGGCCCAAATCAGCCCGTGGGTCCCCTTGTTGGACTTGTGACGGTTTTTGAGTTTAGTGTTAATTTATCGTGTTTTGTAATATTTAGCAAGTGGGAAATGTTAATAAGTAAAATATTTAATTAAAAAGGTTGTTCATAAAATTATTATTTCTCACATGTTAGAAATTATAATACGAGATCGTAGTTTAATTTGAAATCCTTTAAGTCAAACGGGTTTTGGTATGATAGAATAATTCACATGTTAGACGTTTTAATAAAATAACATGTAATGAATATGTTGATTTTTATGTCTAAGTTTATGTGGTAAAGACTCTGTTTCTAGCCGGTTTGACCAAACGGGTTTGGTCAAACTAAGATCTAGTCAGCCCCCGTTTTGACTGATGACCCGTCGCGGGACTCGGGTCGGGGATTTGTCTTCAAGTAAGGTTGTATTTAATTAATGAAATAGCCTTAGTAGATATGAGGCGATATGTTATTTGAATATGATTTATATGTAATTAGTCACATAATAGGAGGTTATTCCTGTGACGGTTTGATTGTATGATATATGTCGTGTTGACTAAGTACCCATAGAGAATTATGAGTATATGGCGTCTTGACCATTCTAATTCTAAATTAGTAGCTTGGACCATGACATGGATAGGCTTTACTGTCTTTAACGAGTATATGTTCACCTGATGATAACTTTTGTGTCTCGGCTTGGTGGGTTTATATCCAAGTCGGGGCATGGCTGCCTAGTTCCACTTTGGAAATGGAGCCAGCTTAAGTACTAGCCATCTCTGCTTAGGGGGTCGCCTAGTAGAGTTTCTCATAGACGGTTATGTCATGGGACGGGGAATGGAATAGCTGTTGTCGCTAGGTTTGATCAGTCTAGGACTAGGATGTTTTCCTACCTTGTGGTATAGCCTCGAGTTACAGAAGTCGACTATTGACTGTCCTAAGAACTTATGCCTGTTTGTAGACGTATTGGTCTTTCATGTTTGTATGATTCTATGAATCTTAGAAGGTGAGATGCAAGCCGGCTAAGGTTGGTAGAGTTTGGATTAACGGTTGTTAACTGATTCACATGATATTATGTTTGATTAGGGTTTGAGTGTATCATGGCCATGTTAATGGTAACCTCTGAGCTAGCATACCAGCTTCCCTACCTCGTGTTATAGTTTATTATCGGATTCACATGATAGCTTTCATATGCTAGGTTATATGTTAGTTAATTGTTCATAACATGAAAAGCATATCATATATGTTAAGGTTTTGTATTTTCCATATACATTGCTTTTATGTTATTCATGTTTAATTAAACTCGACATTTCGTGGTTGGGAGAACTCGGAGTTACTCCCCACTGACTGTGGCTTCCGTGTTTATATTTAATGCGGTTGGCAGGTTTGTGATGCATACTTGGGTACAGTGACGAGCTAGCGAGCGAAGTATTTACCTTGGACCTATATTCGGTTCTTAGATTGTATATTATTATATACTCTTTTTATTTCCGTATTTATACGGGAGATATGTCTCCTGTCTTGTATAATTTTTATGTATAATATTATTTTCCTTTTGTATGAACCCTTTTTATTTATGACACCTTCGTTATGTATTCTCATATCTCTTATGTATTTAAATAAATTTTTTTTTCTTTCCGCAAATTTGAGGGTGTCACAATATAGGCCATTTTGTTGTTCATTTTTCTTCTCTAATTCATTCTTGTTTTTCCTTCTACATCTCTCTAAAAACATCAACCTCTCACTAAACTCTCATAACTCTAATATTATCTACATATTACTAGTGTAGTAATATACTAATATTAGTAGTATTATGTCTTACTTATTATCTAGTTAATAATAAGGTAAGATTATTTGGGTTTAATCTTGGGTGCAACTAGAAGGAGACCTTCTTCTTTGGAGGTTGTTTTATGGAGGATAATCCATCAATTTCATGCTCAAGAACAATAAGAAGGAGTTCTTATTATGCCCATATTGGACCGAAAATTTCCATTGTAAGGAAATTCATCTTATCTTTATATTTATGCTTTTATATTTGCATGCATGATAACTAGATCCTAAATCATTAAGTTAACGTAATTTAATGAACCAATTAGAGGAGTCTAATTAGAGGTCTAGGACTTTCATGTGGTATCAGAGCTCAATTGTTACATGCATGTCGATTTTAGGCATTAAAATCGAGTTATACGATAACTTGGGTAAAATTGAAAATTTGTGTTCAAAGTTGGTTTGCACGAAATTTTTTATTTGCATGCATACCTACTGACCTCAAAATGGTTGTGGTCACATTTGGTGATTTTATGGATTAATTTGCTATTTATTTTGATTTATGGCCTTTAAATCATGTTAAGATGCATATTTTATGTTAAAAGTTAACTAAAAATAGTTTCATGTTGATTCTGGCCATGAAATTTTGATATGACCTCACATGCATGTTTTACATACTGTATGTAAAATTTCGTAACTTTTAATTAAGTTTTGCATGATGATTGATTTTTATAAGATAAAAGTCAATAAAGTGAGATTATTATGATCATAAAATTGAAACGTCCTTTTCTGGTCTTGAAAATTTTTGGTACATTTTATAATCTGATTTATATCATCTTGATGAAATTTTATAATTTGTTTCACTATTTTACTATATTTAATGGTTTTTATTTGATAAAACTCTTGAATACTATGTTATTTGTTCATAAAATTTATTCAAAATTTTTGGGCAAATTTTTCTGTGTTTTAGAGTTTCTGGAAATGTTCCAGAATGTACAAAATTTTTGGTTTCAAATTTTTATGATTTTTATATTTTATTTTGGGTTTATTTCATAAATGTTATGATTAAACCTCTATATTTAGCAAATACGATCAATTCGAACTAATTAAATACAAAAAAAGTTAGTGGGGACTAATTTTGAGTTCTAAATCAGTTTAGATAATTAGTTTGAGCTTAAATACGATTTAAGTATTGATTAGTGATTTTTAATGGTTAAAAATCGATAAAATCCATAAAACCGAGCTAGAATGAGCATGATAAGTATTAAGGGCGATTTTGGTATGATTTTTACAGCATTTTATTTATGTTGTTATTGTTGAATGAATGAATGAATGTCATTTATTTAATTTTTAATGCAAGTTGTACCTAGTATGGCCTAGATTATTTTAATCGGTATTACCCGTAATGTAAGGGAATACCGATTCGGTTGTAATTTTATTTGCGATCTCGTATCGCCTATTTAATTTCATTTTTAGATAAAATGTATAATAGGTTTTTTATTTGTATCTTTTTGTAATTAATTATTATGAATACGAAGATTCCCGAAGTCGGTGTTCCAAAAGACGGTGCCATGAAGAGGCAAGGGGCCAAGGAGTTGGTTTCCGATTTTGTAATCTACTAGTTAATTAGATTAGCTAGGTGGCCATACTAGGATTTATTATTTGCTTGCTTTATGTTTTTCCGCACATGCCAAAATCGCCAACATGCATCTTTTATTTCTCGATTGTCAATTCAAAGTTATTCAAAATTCACCGACTTAGTTCGCTTATAGGGAATTAATAACTAAATGGACAAGACCTCTCACAAGACTTAAAAAAAATTGAGATTAGCCTTACCAATTAGTAACACCTATGAATCCCGTATTCATTAGGGCTACACGCTCGTGGGTCCCTTTCACTCGGGTAAGTAGGGTGATGCGATCACAAGCCAAAATGGACTGGACTCAACGAGATAAGCGTTATCTTGGGACTAGGAGATGAATTTAGTTGAAATCCGTCAACCAAGAGTTCTAAGTATAGAATTAGTCAAGTATTGACTTACCATTTTTAGATAAAGGTAGCATTCGATGACTATTTTTGTCTAAAGATGGGTCTTGGAATCACTTATATAATTTCGTGAGGGGTCATTATATGAGTGACTTGTTTAAAATTGTTTTACAAGTAAATTAGATATAAGCAATGAATGTTTATTT